>JBCAUJ010000020.1:1886720-1897472 GCA_038406275.1 Cataglyphis albicans
TATATTAATAAAAATCGCGGAAGAATCTTTCGTCTCTTTACAAATGTTATATATCACCTAATAGAAATTTGTACAGTTCTTATCGCGATAAGAGACTCTTCCCTGTTTGTTGCCTTCTAATTATTTCATTATACACACACATTCTCCTCGCGTCTATTTTTCCTTCCTTATCTCGTCGCTTTGCAACGTACGGACTAACGTACATCAATTTCAACACACGATGCGAAGGTCTTTTCTCTCATTTCGCAGATCCTGGATCTTCCTTATCTGACGTATCTTGCGTCAAAATGGAACTTCTCGTCACTCGTTGCTGATACGATGTCATGTTGTTTCGGCTAGGTTCTAATAAAATTCTCGGCAAATCCTCGAGACTCGATCAAAGCGATTACAAGCGCGATCGTCTTACATTAGTATCTTTGCAACAACCTAACTTCCGCGATCCCTCGCGCATCCCAAACGTGACGCAACTATGATACACTGTTAAAAACAAACCAGCTGATGGCGCACACGTAGATATATCTAGAATCTACAAACGTCAGTGATTGGATTATCGATCCATGGTGGATACATTACAAGCGAGTGAAACAATCTGCAAGACTTTTGCAGGGACGCTTTTCGATGACGCTTATGATGACGTATGATCCCCTTTGCCGAGCGAAGATAATATGTAATATAATAACGATAAATTAACTTTGTTAATAATAGAAATAAATAATGTGTCATACCGCGCGCTTCCTCCAATCGTTGCCAAGAACGAAGAGGGATGGGGAAGGGAAAGGAATAAGATTTAATTATGTGCGCGTATTACATTCTTATAACAAGTCTGTAGAAACTGGAGAACTAGGTGAGAGAAGAGCTTCTGATACACGTGTGTATGTGTGTGTGCGAGAGGAGAGGGACTAACTGGTCCATTTGTTGTCTTTAGGATGCCTAGTGTAAATAAATGTGGAGCGTAAAAAAGGATAACAAGGTCTTCGATTTTGTTCACCGAGTTCTTTACATTTTTTATTTTAAAGCACGTGTTTTATAAGTGTAACTGGGGTGGAAGGTTTTAATTCTTCGTGATTATATTCTTTGGAAACTTCTCCGGAATGAGTGTACTAACGCGTAATTATAATTATCACTGTCGGCTGTCTTTCATGGAGATTTACGGTGTCATAGCGGTGAATAACCCGATTATGTAACTTGAAAATACGTTTGTCTCGTGAAAGTGCAAGGTCAAAAGTACGGCGAACCGTTCTAAGGTGGGATAATTCAGCGCTATAGCGGGGCGTTATATCTCGAAGTAACGCCGTCAAGATCGGCAATCCTGAGACGGAACGGTTACTCGCAAACGGTTCTGTACATTAAGGGAAAACAAGCTTTCCCCGTCCTTCGAGGCTCAAATCACCCTGTTCGACCTCTGGGCTATGTCGAGATCTCGATCACCGGCTCCGCGGTGTTGTTATTGAGCAGTTCCTGCTTCTCCCTAAGCTTCAGGTCGTGAAGCGAGGGCGACGGCGACTCCTTAGCCTCGATCGGCGACATTCCGTCTGTCTCCTCCAACGGAGATGCGCCTTCCTCGCTATCCTCATCCTCGTCGTACTCGACCATCTTATTCTCGTTCATCTCTCGTAACCGACTGGGAATATAAGCCGGATGATGGGGCAACCCGTAGCCACCCTCGCCGCCATAGGTGACCTTGCCCATGAAGGATCTAATCTCGTCAAAGTACGTGTCCTCCCGCTCGTTCTCGTTGCTACTGCCGGGCGAGTCGGCGACCGAGACCACGCCGCTGCCATCGTCAGCCTCGTGCTTCTTAAGATGCCGGTCCAGATTGGTCTGCTGGCCGAAGCACCGCTCGCAGAGCGGACACTTGAACGGCCGTTGCTTGTCGTGAATGTTCCGAACGTGTCGCTGCAGATTGCTCGAGATGCTGAAGGATCGCTCGCAATACTTGCACTTGTACGGCTGCTCGCCAGTGTGCGTCCTCAGATGCCTCGTGAGATTGGCCGAGCGGGGAAACACCTTGCCGCAGAATTTACAGGAGTAACGATCCTTCATCTTGCCGTGGACGTGATGATGATGATGATGATGATGGTGGTGATGGGGGGCTATCACGGCCTCCTGAAACGGTTTCACTCCGGGGAACGCGCTCAGCGGCGGCCGGGCGAGCAAATCGAAGCCACTTCCTGGCCTAGCGCCGCTGAGCCCGTTCATAAGCGAGCCTAAAAAAGGAAGCCCGCGAGGTGGACCGAAGGGTGGAAGCGGGGGAATCAGTCTGGACTCCGGGGCCCCCGCGCCGGGCGGTGGAGGTGCGCCGGGAAACCCCGGAAAGGTCCCTGTCGGACCGCGATACATTGTCTCGAGAAACATCGGATGTATCGGTCTAGGATAAGCCATGTGTGGGGGCGTATTAGTCGGCGGTTGTTCGGTCGGCAGACTGGTTCTTAATTGTTGGGGACTATTGGGGACTTCCTTGGAGTCGATTTCCATGGGCGTCGGAGCAGCGGTGTCCTCTTCCGGCTTCGGGGGATCAGGCGACACGGGTGTCTCCTCTCTCGGCATCGATGCCGGTGATGGTGTGCAACTCTTCCTGCTCGAAGCTCTCGAACTGGCGTCTTGCTTCCTGGTCTGCACCCTTAAATCCAAAGGCTGTTCCGTCGTCTCTTCCTTCGAGACGTTCGACGCGTTCTCAACTTTTGTTTTTCGCTCGTTGTTTCTGGCGGCTTCTCTCCTCTTGGATAGATCGTCGTCGCTCTCCGGAGTCGGTTGAACCGGAGGTCTAGCCGGAGACGGCCTGAAGGTAGAAGTGGCTTCTTCCGCCATAGAAGGAGACACCTTATTGTGTTGTGACAGTACCCTCGGAGGAGTAAATCGTTCCTTCTTGGCAAAAGGACTCTCGCTCCTTTTCTCAGCTTCCTCGATTTTTGGTGGGAAGAGGAGAGGCGTATTCAGGAAATTTGGAGCATTCGGGAAGATTCCCGGATAAGGTGCCATCAGACTAGGAGGATAGAAGGGTAGACCGCCTGGCAGGCTCACGGGAGGTCGTGGATACACCAGGAAAGGATTAGTCGTTGGTGTCGGTAACTGCGGCATAGCTCCGGGCGGACCGGTCGGAGTCGTAGAGTCGCAAAATCGTTTGTGCTTCGATAACGACGTTACCGTACTGAAGGACTGTCCGCATTTAACGCATTTGATCTGCATGCGACAGTCGGCGTGCATGCGCTTGTGCCGACATAGATTCGAGAACTGCGTGTACGACTTGAAACAGACCTCGCACTGGAAGGGCTTTACGCTACTGTGGATGTGAGTGTGCTGCTTCAGTCCGGAACTGGTCGCAAAGGTCTTGCCGCACTCCGTGCAAGCGTGGCTCCTGGCACCCACGTGATGCGTTCTGATATGGCGCTGTAGATTGGACGGGTCCGTGAAGACCTGCCGGATGTTCGACTTTTAGCAATATTTTGAAGATACTATTAAATCGGAAGGATTGTCTGGCTTCGATGAATCAAGCACGAAATTGAAACCTACCTTCGGACAATTCTCGCAGGGATAGTTCCTTAAATCGCCATGAACAATGGCGCGATGCCGCACCAGAAGCGGCCGCCAGGCATAAGCACGAGGGCAGCTGTCGCAACGGTGCTGCTCCGCTGGGTATCTGTGACAAGTCACCAAGTGACTGTCCAATCTGAAAATAAATTATTCAAACCATCAATAAACACGTAAAAAAAAATTAATTATAAACTAATTATAAATTAAAAAAATAAATATTTACAAATGCGTGTCTATAAATAATATATGTATTTCTGATAAAACCAGATATATTTATCATAGCATCTCTCTCTCTCTCTTTTTCTTTGTCCCTTTAAAAATATTTCGAATAAACATACGGAAGTATCAATGGGATAGTAAGTAGCTCTTTTAGCAGGCAAAGATGTTTGCAAAACGTAACTACTCTCCGTACCTCTCGCTATTAATTTAAATCGGGGAACATCGGCGGGCAAGCGAGATGCGCAAACGATAACCGACAAAGACTGCGCCGGGCGCAAGTCCCGGATGATGACTAAGTGACTCTGCGGCGAGTGGCGGGTAACTCGGACTCTCGTGTAATAACGGTCGCACGCCCCTGAAGAAGAGGGCGGCCGTCGCGCACGAACACACGCCGTCACGAAGAAAAGCCATCGTTAGGGGGAACGAGAGGGGAAGGGGGGGTAAGGTGGCGGCAGGGGCAAACGGGGGTGAGAGAGAAAGAGCGGTTGTCACGGGATAGGCACAGGGTTATCGTTGCACGGGACGGCGCCGTGGTGTGCGGCCCAACATTGATTTTACACCCCCGGACACACGCGTCGTGTGAAACCTATTCGCGGTGAGATAGTGCCTTCATGGGTGACGGTGTGCCGTGCCAGATGAGCTACGGGCACGCGACGCCATCGATGATGTATAAGGGTGGAGGGGGACGGAGGGTAGCCCCAGCGCGAGATCCCGCGGCGTAGGATTTAACGCCCCCCCCCCCCTGCCCCTCACAACAGGTGAATCTGCTACGTCGAGAGACTTGGCGGCTTATTAATGTCAGTTATCGCTGTTGAAGACGTAGATGACAAGAGCTGGTCAATTTTCAATCCAAAATTTGAATTTTTCTAATGATAATTATAATATTACTTGATAATTATTATAAGATCATTTTATTAAAAAAAAAAAAATGGAGTAGTACTAGATATTGAATTGTAATTATACTTTCACTGGATAAAGTCAAATATGATTGATGAAAGAGATGAAAGCTAATAAAAGAGAATTAAAGAGAGAAGATGACACAAGTTTATCAAGAGAGGAGAGACCGATACTATAGATTTTTAAATAACAAATACTTAAAAAAGATTGATTATAGTAGTTAATGATAGTGATAGGTAAAATCTCACTTATAGAAAAATATTATATTCGGATATTGTAAAGACCATATGTTAGATATATTGTATATATTTGACGTTGCATTGAATGACAGTTCGATAAATAAAAACCAAACTTTTTTTGAAAAAATAAAAACTGCACTCTCTCTCTCTCTCTCTCTCTCTCTCTCTATCTTCTCTCATCGCTTGCATAATTCCACATCGAGTTTGCATTTAGTGTAATAATAATAATTTAACGGTAAATCACGGAGAAAGAGAGAAAGAAAGACAGAGAGAAGAGAGATTGGAAACTCCTTTAGAATAATTTATAGAGCGATATCGCATTTGATTCGCCTTCATTTTTTATTCTTGCAGTCTAACCTTACATTAATTACTCCTTAATTAAAGACAATGACACGGCGAGGCGACAGAACGAAGGCTGAGTAAGCACGTTGTTGAATCGCAACGAGCAAGGAGTCTTGAAGAAGAACACCAAAGAGAGAGAGAGAGAGAGAAAGAGAGAGAGAGAGAGAGAGGTTCTTGAAAGCCGCTCGCTCGCGTGACAAAGAGCTTTCGCGAGCGCGTATCGCGTAGCCCCCGAGAGATTTGAAGGCGATTACGCGTGGCACACACACCCTCTGGGATTCCATCGATTAATTAATAATTGACGATGAAAATCGACGGACGCGCGACGAGAGCGCTCTTTAACGCCCATAGATGGTCGATTATGAAAGCCGTTGTCTCTCGATTTCAATCGCCGGCCGCGTAATCGTCGCTCATCTGATTTCAAAAGCGTATAATGATGAAGCCATGAATCCTTCATGACATAGCACACACAATGTATCGTCGTGTCAACGACGATTCGTCAGATAATGAAATGCGTGGAAATATAAAGACATCTCGCGAGCGCGAATAAAATAAAAATTACTTGCGAGATCTCACAAAGGTAAAAAGTCTCCATCCTCAATCTAGCATAAATAATATAATGTCGATATTATTGTTTGAATCAAGCTTCTTTATTATTAACATGGAAACTTTCCGAAACGAAAAAAAGATAAATTTTTCTTTTTTTTTTTTGTAATTCTCGAAATTATTTTTAGAAAATATACATTGTTGGAAAAATTGTATTTTCTTGTGAAAAATAAAATATTGGTTAAAATTTTTCCGTCAAATATTTAACACGTTCATGTGTTAATATTGCTGTTGTGTTAATTGAAAAATTCAAATGTTAAATTATTAAAACAAAAAAAAGTGTAAAAATAATACATATTTTTAATTTTGTGTGACAGGATTTATCTGTCAAAATTTACGGTAAAACATTTTGATTTTTTTTACGGAAGTGAAAGCGACTACAGACCTTCAATAATATTTTTAAAAATTATTTTTATCATTAAAAATACGTTATTTTTACATAAAATTTATTTTCAACTATTAGAAAGCTTGCAATCATTTTATGATGAAATATTAACATAATATTAAATTAATATTATTAATATTATTTAACACACACATATACATATTATGTTAAATTGTCCAACAGTGTATTTGAAAATTATTTCTTCGCTTAATTTTTTTGATACAATAAAAAAAAAACTAATATAAACGCAATAAGTGCTTACAGTTCAATATCTTGGAACGGTTTGTCGCAGACGGTGCATCTCGTCTCTCCCTCCTCCTCGTCCTCCTTGTCCTCGTCGACGGTTCCACTGTGCTGCGAAGCTGCAAATAACAAATATAATGCAGGTTACAAGTATTCGCGTATTCACATTAACTGGTGTAAGTGTGAATGTACGTGTGTACGCGAGTGGTCATAGCTCTATAAATTACAACCCCCCTGCGAACGATGATACGTGACCCATCGCGATGCGGGCGAATTACGTGATCCAAAACCGCGAGCGAGAAGGGCCACAGAAGCGTGACACAAGTGGACACACTCGTGAATTGTTCCTGAATTATTGAGTCGAAAGGCAGTATCGGTCTGATCTACAAAACGAAGAACCCCCTCGGCGCTCCTACGCAATTCGAGACGATGATTTAACTGACTTCGTAGAACTCGCGAAAATCATTTTCGACGAACTCGTGTGTGCTGTCAAATGAAATATCGTCGACATTAAATCTCTAAAATTTAAACATTCGCTTTAATTATATCGCCCTTTTCGTCGCATTGTCAAATCACTCGCGCGTTCGGATTTGTATTTGTTGTTGAAGCAGACATTTTTATTAGTTATTTATACGCAAAACTAATTTATAAGAATTTTAACAATGAATTATATAATTAAAATTACATAATAACTTAAATATAAATTAATTTGTGCAAAGATACGATTAGAAAATTCCTAATAAATATTGTGATAAAATAATTAATTATTATTAATAAAAATTTTACATGTACATCAATAATGTAATAAATGCACACACGCATATATTAATTTATTGTATGCATACATAATTATTTACATCGTTATTTTATAAAATATATTTACCGTCTAGTTAATAATCCCTCTCTCAAATATTGGGAACTCATCTACCACATTTGTAATTTAATTTTACGCTCAAAAGTAGGCGAAACGTGTGTGGATCACGATGAGATTCGAATTATTTCACTGTCACTCTGTCACCTTTACCTCCTTATAACAAATACGATCCGACACACGAGCGATCGCGAAGACAATGGACACAATGATGTTCTAGCTAGTTGACGGTACACTGTCCAGTAATTGCAAACGCAAGCGAGGGTGTTCAGTATCGCTCGCTATTGGCACAAGCTACGTTGAGGACCAGCCAATCGCAGGTGAGTCCCTCGGCGAGACCCCTCGCGGCGTTTCACCTTCGAATATCAGAACGCAACGGCAGGTAAAATCAGAAACCCATGAAGGAGACAAGGTGCAATTATCAACGATTGAGCACGCAACTGGTACTACAGCTACAGTAAAGAGTATAACTAGCGTCTATCAAACGGTTCTCTCTTGTCAAAATTTACTCTGCAAATATCTCGTCAAAGTCTAGTAAACAAATATAAAAAAAAGATTTATTTAAACATAGCAGACAAATTGAGAAGAATGAGTAGTAGCTAAAGTTGTAGCTAAAGGTTGAACAATCTTTTGAAAAATTCTTTATCCTTTTTATAAAATTCTTGAAAGTAAGCGTACACGAGTGTGATCCAACTTCGAGTTTGAGCGACATCCGACCTCCAACGGTTATTTAAATCTGCCGCTACACTTGTTTCCACCATATGGTCGAGTGATGGCCCCCAACGGACCTTCATGGGAACCGGGCACAATCCCCGTACCACCAACTACGCCCAACGCCATACTACCATCTCTCCCCCGGCCTTTAGTACGTTAATCGTTCCTCTCTCCACGACTAATTCGTAGCGGCATGCCGTGAATTTAGACAATGAAGGATGCGGCTGACTTCGAGTTCACCCTCGAAACGGTCTCGCTCGAATGCAGTATTAAAAAAAAAAAACAGCCCCAATAAAGAATAAAAATTTTTTTTAATTTTGCCTAAATAAACATAAAATAATGGTATAATTAATAAAAATTATAAATTGTCTTTAAATATAATAAAAAAAAAAAAATAACTCATCAAAGTATTTTAAAATAAATTATGAATATTAAAAAGTGAAAAATAAATTAAAAACAAATTTGTTCAACGATCTAATGTCATCTTTTGCAAAGTTATTAGATAATAATATATACATAGATAAAATAACAGAAAGATGTGAATAGAGAATTTTAGCTACAAATAAAAAAATTAAAAATTTAATTACGAATACTATATATAAAATGATAATAATATATTTGCTTTCTTGTGCTGATATTCTTTTATGATAAATATTTTTTCGTATAATTTTACCAAGAAAAAGTTCATAATTTGTGAATTAAGTACGCGTATTCTCAAGCGATCGTTCCTCCAAGATTAATGAAAACGGTTGAAAGCATTATGTTAATCTACTCGCGTAGAAGGAGCAGGAACGAAGTCACGTTGCGGAAAGTCAACAGGTGGGATCCACTGGCAACACCCCCCGCGGTCGAATAGTCAGTTGGCAGTTTCATGGGAAAAAGTAACGGAAATCAATGTTTTTGAAGGATGCGTTTACAATTCAAAAAGAACGAAATTATTAAAATAAATTGATTAATATATCGAAATAAATTTATTTGTTCATTCATCGCGTTTGTTATGCTTTTTTATCAAGATTAACTGAATTATTTCTCACTTAGTATGACTTCCGTTTGATGATAATTGAATCGAGTTTCTAGAGTCATTTACAGAAACGATTATTTTAATATAATAATTCAGAAAAATTAAATATTTTTCCTCTGATAATTCTGAATCTATCGTAAATGCTAATAAAATACATCAGGAATATCCACATAAATTTGTTTCAACAAATTTTTAAAATAAAGATGTGTGAACACGATATATAATTTTTATATATAGAAATAAATATTGAAAAAGAATAAATGCAATAATATAAATATATTTAATGTATTTGTTTTTAAGAAACTTTTTATTAAATTCAAAAATTTATTTTATTAAATTTCACACAAATCAAAATAATTACTTAATATGTCCTTTATGAATTTGTATCAATTGTGTTTTAAAAAAATCATATTTTAAACATTTATTTAATACACGTAATATTTAAAAAAATGTTTGAAATATAAATGTTGAAAACATAATAATAATAATATAATTATATATATATATAAATATTTTCTTATCTTTAAGAATTATTTTTTCTTATGATATACGTCCCTTTTTGTATTTAATATTGAATAACCTAATTTACGAAGAAAAAAATTGCACTTTTCTATGAAATAATATCGAAAATCGATATCTGCCAGCATCTTTCTGTAAAAATTTGTCGCACGCGACCGTAGCGATTTCGAAGCGAATGTCAAATAAACATGTCGTTAGTCCGATGAATCAGATGGGGTTGTAACATGTCACACGCACCTCCCTGCCTCACCACCCCCTCAGGAAAGAGTGTCGCGTGTCCTTTTGTACGCGGATACCCCTTTTTTTCTCATTCTAACCCGTGCCCTTTTTTTTCGATCGTCCCTGGGACTAGGTTACGCGCGTGTTAATCGACAATAGTTAGCTATAAATTATCCGCTACTCCCTAATAAAGCTATCGGAAAACACACCGAATGCGGTATAGGCGCAAAAAAAAAAAAATGAAAAACGACGATAGAAAAAACAAGCACCGCAAAAAATCACAGTCATAAATCATCGTAACTGGCCACAATAATTTCATCTGCCATTTTAAACGACCATTTTTACAACTGGATTCATGTAGGTTCGAAGAAATAGCTGAGAAAATTCTTAATATTGTAATTGATGCAGATACATATAGGATCAAACATCGTTATGAATTAATTAGTTGTTTACATAATTAAAAAAATATTAACATGACAGCTGAGAGAAGCTTTGATATATGCATTGGCTCGCGTTGCAATTATGTTACAACAATTATTTGCTAAATTTTCTCTTTCGTGATTTTTTTTTTTAAATAGAAACTTAAAGAGAAAGAAAGAAATAGAAATCAATTTTATATTTTTACTAAAATATAATTGACCGTTAAAACATCTTTTGCATATATAATGTAACAAATGAAAAAATCTATAATGGCTAAATATCAAAAATTTATAATAGAAAAATATATAAATACATATAGAATGAGTCACTGGAAATTGTCTTCTAAGATATGATCATAAATTTGTATTTATTAAATATACAAAAAAATCTCAGATAAAAGTTAAATTATTTTGAAAGAGTTACATTCTTGTAATTTTAGTTTTCATTTGGATGAAAGTATCAAAAAATTTTAAAGGTCATCTCACATTTTTTAGATAAAATCTCTTATTTTTTATTGCATATTCTT
>JBCAUJ010000020.1:1897572-1917869 GCA_038406275.1 Cataglyphis albicans
GATGAAAGTATCAAAAAATTTTAAAGGTCATCTCACATTTTTTAGATAAAATCTCTTATTTTTTATTGCATATTCTTATAGCTCTTCTTGAGACTTTTTAAAAATCTAATGCAAATATAAATTTATTAATATAAATATATGCAATATATTCTCTCTCTCTCTCTCTCTCTATTTCTTTCTCTTTCTCCCCCTCTTTCTCCTTCTTCACAGAAAAAAATGATCTGTCCGAGGGATCGCAGATGCCCCTCGCAAGGGTTGGAACAGAGCGTACATCGTTTGTGTGACATCATTATTCCTGCTGCACGCACCAGCTTGTCGGAGATTCCCTCGTAAAAATGGCTTTACTGGATTAACGGTAATGCCAGTACCACTCATGTGCCGTTTATAGGGAGTATCAATCTCTTAATGCGTAAAAGTATGGGTAAAAAAGTAAAAGTCAACTGTAAACGTAATCAAGAAAAAGTGTATTAATTATAAAACAAATTTAAATGCCTCTTCAATTTTTTCTTCTACGTATACAAGTCTCAATTAGTTGAATAACGAAGAAAATAATGAAAAATGATGAAAAAAAAATTAAAATCGCGAGGAAAACAATATAAGTAGAAAATTAACACAACGCTTTCACGATTTATATTATTGATATAAAGTGAAAGAGAGAATCACATAGGGATGGAATTTTTTTTTCTGCCATAATCCTCGTCTGCCTATTGTCGCAAATAAGATTCTTAATCTCGAAATTAATTCAGAGCAGATATCATTATCGGTAGGCTCAACTTAATTGCCGCAATAACTTTTCGCTGCTGAAGCCATTCCATAAAACTGTACCTCCCTTCTTTCAAACCCTCCCTATTTTCAACCATTCTGAATATAATATAAAAATTTTTTTATGTATCATTATTTTAATATATATCATTATTTTTTTCCAAAATAATTTTAAATTACAATAGAAAAAATGCTATTATCTTTAGTATCTTTATATTGTATTTTTCTAATAAAAATATAATTTATTTTGTTGAATATATATAAAAATTATATATATATTTTTTTCAAGATAATATTAATAAAGAAATAATTATTATCCAAGGTATATTTTATTTATGTATATTTATTTCATATATATTTTATTTGGTTATCAACTATCGATCAAAAGTTTTATCGAGTTTCCCGAAAATTGAACATTGATTTTCGATTCTCATGAATCCCTAAATCAGAAATGTCTCTCTATAAAAATAAATCTCTCTCTATAAATAAACTGTCCAATAATTGACTTTGTTAACAGCTGACTTTGTCAATGGAAAAATTTATATTTATAAAATTAATATATTTGGTATCTCTGAGGAGGCGCGAGGAGGCCTTAACAAACTCCCGAAATTATGATGAAAAACTGTTGGCGAATTAGTCGTAGACTCTGCGAGCTCGGCAGAACTTCGACAATAAGCCCGGTTTTAATTACCGCGACATCTGGGTGTCGCGTATAACCCTCCGAGCTCTACCGAGTCGTCATCCGGATTCTGACCATCGCGCAGAAGTTACAACCAGATAATTGTCGAGCAGTCAGGCACGTAGACGCTACCCTTCTTCGGCAAACGCCCCGAAATATATTAACAGCGCAATGGTCCACATAATGAAATCCAACGATCGACTGGCTAAATTAAGCGGACAGATTAAAATGAGTGTTTTTAATCGCTACAAAATCCCACCAACATACGCTTTATAATATTAATATATTTGAAAAAGAATTTCCCTTACGATAAGAATTCAATTTCAATGCTGAAAAGTGAAATATTCAGAAATAATTCAATAAGCAATAAAATATGATTAATTATTTTCATTTCATAATTATTTTTTTTCATTACTTTCAATATTGTACGTGCGATTTTGACAACTTATAATGCGCTTTGGAAATCGCACTTGTTGCCTGAAAGTGAACTGATCAGAAAATTTTAAATTCTTCTTTTTAAATAATTAAAAAAAATTTTTTTTTTTAATGACAATAAAACCAAAAATCAATATTTTTATTAAAAAAAAAAGAAACAAAAAATACAACTACATATTACGTACAGATTATATAGCACGTATGTATATATCGATGAACGAGCAGGGATGACTCCGGACAAGAGTCGAAGCGGACACGGGCACGGCGACATGTGACTCGTGCACGGATATCTGCAGATAATCAGCGCTCATTACCGGACCGGGGGGTTAATCGACGCAACGGTCGACCAGGTGAATCACGCCGGAGTCAAGGGTGCATGACGAGCAGCTCGTGCACACAACGATTCACGATTTACCCTCCGCCCCCGATTCGTCGTTTCGGAAAACACCTGCCCCGCCCCCCCCTCCCCCTCCCCCTCCCTCCTCCCCCTGCCTCGTGCGCCTTCATTTGCGTTCGCACTCGTGATCGTACGCGCACGAGCCGCCGATGCGTGCGCGATGCGTATCGCGCGATACGTCGAGAGGTCGTGAAGTCGTGCCGAAAATAATCGTGAACGCTAATATCACACACTTGTCGGCCATCTAAATATTATTTTACTTTTTATTATGCCCCCCCTTTCGGACATTATTATTTAATAATAAATTATATTGTTAATTTTTTTATTATTTCCTTTTTTGTCACTTCAAGAGCGTCCAATTTATTTATGTAAAATAAATATATAATTTTTAAATATATAACATATAATTATAAATATAATATATAATTTTAGATTTATTATTATATTATATTATATTAGATATATTATTAAGACTCTTAATTTATTATATGCTTCTTTTATGCAGAAAAAAATACACTTATGTATGTGTCGTGTGATATATATATATATGATAGTGATAGTGTGAAACTATATGAAGTATTTTCTACTGTCAACTACTGTTAGGTAAATATATATACGAGCAGATAAATAAAAAAACGCTTATATATATTTTATTCATAAAATTGAGAGTATTACTATCTGGAGCCAAGTGTTCTAGACACACTCACCAGTCTCTCGATCGCTTCTGTCCTCGGCTGTATTCTCACCCAGCATGTCCTGCAGCTGAAGCGGCTCCCGAAGACCCAGAAGAAGCTCCTCGCCCGTTGCGATGTCGCGAGTGGTTTCATACACCATCTGCGATCGTCGACATTGATATTTAAAATTAAAATCACAATTTATAATTCATTAATTATTAATAAATTAAATTTAAATTTATTAATTCTTTATTCTTCCAGCACAAAAATATATTCAAGGCTATTTTCAAAGCTCTTCTTCTTATCACGTATTTCATTTCGTAAGAATATTAATTCTCTAAGATTATGACTTATGTTAAAATTATTCTTTTACTGTTGATGTATTAATTATGCCTGCAACATATAATTAATATTAAATAACTTGTGTAAAATAACAAATAAATATTTATGTCATTAAATCTTTCTGTCATTAGATCGATATTTAATGCAACGTAAAAGATAAAGAAATTAACAGAGACGTTATATAGGCAAGCGTTTACCTCAATAAAATCTAGAAAAATATAGATAAAGATACATTTTGATTTTATTAAACAATATCCCTTCTCCCTGTGCACAATCTGCATGAAATTCTATAAAGATCCGCCTTAACCCGTCGGGAAAACGATCTTTATAGTGTCGTCAGGCTTCGAAGCATCATTACGACAGCGATTTTGCACTGATAGAGAGAAAGAGAGAGAAAGAGAGAGAAAGAGAGCGTCTCTCCCCCATTCCCACAGCGATTGCGAGAGGGCGTATAGGAAGTCAGCGAAACGACCCCGTGGGGTGACTTAATAACTAAACACCCTGTATACATGTAGCTTACGACGCGCCCACAACATCGCGGATACCATGTGCCACGGTTCACACAAGGGAAGGTTAAAAAGAGATAGAGAGAGAGAGCTGAACGGACAGAAGCACGAGTTCGACCCTAAATTGACACCGTGACCTCCATCGTTTCCGCTTATAACGTCTATTCGACGGCCAATCATATGTGAGGATAGTCCCTTCGAGGGTGATTTGACCAAAAATCTGTTTTGTAATGCCTCTTGAGAGACTGAAATATCTGTTTAAAACTAACTAACGCAACTCCGGAGGCTAATCTCGATGGCTAAATAGATTCCGTGATATATCTCTTTTAAGGTATATTTTATGAAGCGTTTTTTTAAATCCTTTTCTATTTTATTAGAAAATAAATAAAAATCTTATGGCCTTTTTTATCGCGCAATAAATACTGTTTTTTTTTTTTTTTTTACAGAATGTATGACATAAAAATGTGAAGGATCAAATAAGCGGAAAACAATATAAGAGCTTTGTAAGGTACATTAATAAGTCTCAACAATCGATAACATATGCGGAATAAATTGGAACTCTATTTGACGCTGAGTAATTATTGTTTCCTATTAACTGCAACTGTCGATCGAGTGCCAGTTGCGTATAAATGCTCGCTAAATAGATGATGCGTGAGTCAGAGAGAATAATCGCCAAATGCCTAAAAAAAAGAATCATTTTTCTCTAAACGTAAACAACAGTTTTCTGACTCTCTCGTTACGTCGACAACGTCACAGTGATATCGAAAATTGTCAAAGGATGAAACGGAGAATTTTTTCATCATATTTTATAATATCATAAAGTAAAGCCATCTTTAATAAGCAACTTGCATTCAGTATTCCTTGATTTTTACACAAAATATTCCCGGCGCCAAGTCGATGTATTATTTCAATAATCACCTGCACACGAGAAACGGTCGCAAGGAATTTTTTATTATTTAATTTTTATTACCTGACCGCCGATGAGCACGTGGCGCATGTTTACCGCGTGTGGACTAGCAGCACTTCGAATGTATTTCAGCCAATTGTTCGTCTCGTGAGATGCATCCAACCAGCCTCTCACTCCGCTGCCCGCTATGCAAATCTGCAAGAAACATATGATATCAATCATATATGAATAATTAAAATAACACTATAAAATACAATAAAGAATTTCAAATGTATTGTAAGTATAATGATTGTCAAGTGTCTTTTTTTAATTTACACTTCTTACAATTTTTTTTAATTTTTTTAACTCTCTTTTAATTTTACTTCTTACATTACATCTAAATTAAATTAATTATTTAATCATAAAATAAATTTAAAAAGGCAATAAATATAATTAATTATTATGTAAGTAATTAATTATTTAGTTAATTCGCTCTACGCTTATCGCATCTTACATAGCAATCAAATATTTTTGATATATCATGTGGCAAAATCATTATATATAATATTAAAAAAAAATTTTTTACGATAATTAATGACAACATAAAGTCGTATCTGGATTCTTTTTTACATATTTATGTTGAAATAAAAATTGCGTGACTTCATTTTTCCATTCTAGCTGGATTCTGGGCGATACTTAAACTCGCTTGCAATCGCAAAAAATAATTCTTCACTATCGATTACGCACGTGCGTAAAACGGCGCGTAAGTACTGTACATTTCCGGCAAAGTTTCGGATCCGGAACATTGCGTTTAACGGACTGTCACCCTCAACACCGCATCTGCCCCGACGACTTCTCTCCGCTCCAGCATCCACCGCAACATCAGCAGGAGAGACGTCGTCCCTGCTTTTACGGCGAGACAAGTGATTTTTTTCAATTGTCTAGCGAGCGGGCCTCGACGCCCCGTGACGCTTGACCGACCATGCGTCCCACCCCCGATGCTTCGGCGTCGGCGTCGTTCCTGGACACCCCCATTTGCCAACGGGAAGCTACACAGACATTCTCTTTTCGTCACCCTCGTCTCACGCGGTAAACACATTTTGCACTTCTATCGCGGATCTCGTTGTCCCCGGCCATTTACGAGAAAATATTTCCACCATAAGCCATTGTATCTGTCAAACGAGATAATTTGGAACTCTTGTATCTCTTGTTATCGAGCGATTGAGGTATCGTTAAACAGAATGCGAAAAGCGTCTGCGATATTCATAATATTATTATCGCTTGCAATTTTAAATTATTATGTTAATGATTATAATAGCATTATTATTTTATATGTGCGTTATTTAAATTTGTGCCCGCTTTAGACGATTTTTAGTTGAATAAAGTTCGAGATAGAATTATATTTATATGTCAAACAGTAGGAAAAACATATGGAGAAATATAATAAAATATAAGAAATACAACAAATACACGCTATATTAGAAAATATGATATAATAATAATAAATTATAAATAAAATCTCTCAAATTTTAAATGTTTAACGAGATTTATGAATCTTCTATAATAAATTTTATCAAACTAAAATATTATTCATTAAAGAAATACAATAATAATAATTAAACATATTACTATATTAATATATTATTATATAAATTAAATAAATTATTAAGGCTTTTTATTCTTATTAATTATGATTTGTAATTATAGATTCATCTATTATATGTTATTTATGATTATAGCGTTCTTTATTTTGATAAATACTTGTTATAAGAAATTTTAAATTAATGATAATATTATTTAATATACTTTTCGTTCATAAAAATTGCGAATAATCTCGATGAATGGATTTTCAATAAAATATTAATATAAACATATTTCTCTCTCTCTGTAAAAATAAATAAAGGCGCTATTGTCAGCCTGATAAAATCGAGATAATTTTTAAAATTTGCTCTCGCATTTTTTAATAATTGATTAAGCTTATATCTAATCATAATATTTGCAATAGATCTTCAGGCTGACACCACCTGCTGGTCGTGAGTGTAACTAGGTGCGTGCCCATAAAAATCAATGAATCTCTCGCAGGTGATTACGCGTTGGTTCCACAGGTAAATAATCCCGGTCATAGTGCGCTTTAAGTGACGGGAAATATTTCTTCACTGAGAGCGCTTTGAGGATTCGCAGGTCCAGGGATAATCCCGCGGTCTTCTCCAAAGACACCGGATAAACCGCAAGAATTTGTTACGCTCCGACACTTTTCAGGCTCTTCCCTTTCACTCGCAAGCTTCCATGCTTCATCCCCGATTCATATTTCGATCTTCATCTTCCTATTCTTTTGTGCGTAAGTAAGCCTTTCATTCCATTTTTATCTTAATCTTTACTACACGAGGATCTCTATTTTTACTTTTAGAATTTTACTGTGCTTTTTTATAAAATATTCTAAATTTATCTTTTTTATTATCACTTTCCTTTAATGCTTATCCTTAAAATTTGCTATTAATTCGGATATAAATATTGTAAAAATTGATAAGTACAATAAAATTTTATCTATTTTCTTCTAATTAAAACTTTATTAAATCGAATTAATAAATAAACTCTAGCAGTTACTAAAGTAATAAACAATTATCTTCTTATCTAATTCCGTTAATCTTAATTTTTTTTACACACTCGGAAAAATAGAAATATATATATTTATTTAGAATTATAATCCTTGCTAAGAATTCTATTCTCATTATCGAATACAGAATTCGTAATAGCACAAATCTGTAATAAAACTTTATAAATCTCACTCAAATCAGTAATTTTGAAAATAATTAAACTAATGGTTTTGCAAGAAAAAAAAAAATACACACATTAGCAGCTATCAAGAAATAATGAAATAATGAAATAATAAATCGTGACGTGAGCAAAAATTAATATGTTACTTCCACAGTATCATGTCTCTCACAACGTGTTAATCCAGGTAGTGCAGTCGAGAAACTCGTAATAGTCTACAATAGCCCAATAGGAGACAGGACAGTTTGGTAAAAGGACGCTGAAGGGGAATTAAGGCGGCACGATTCCTCGATGATCATAATGGCTATTTTGCTACCGAAGACCCATTAAGGTGAGTTTCCAGAAGACGGGCACGAACCAGGCGTTCGACACAATAGGACTCGCTAGCTTACACGACAGATTAGGATCTGTCGCGGAGTCTCACCTACGACAATGATGCGCCAACTTCTTCATTGGCGTCGCAGCGCATTTTTCTGCGAGAGACGTTGGGTTATTTATAAAAAAAAAAAAAAATCGTTATCAACAGAACACGTGTTTAATGAATGGGAATGTGTCGTCGCGATTGCGATAAAGTTGAAGCGTCATATTAGGAAACATTGTAAAATCCATTTCGTTACATTAAATAAAATTAAAAAAGAATTTAATTTAATTTAATGTGTAATTTAATTTAATTTCATATTTTTGAGGAAGGTATTTTGCGTGTAATGTTTTGTTTTTTTAAACTGAAAAAAAAAAAAATTCTTAACCACGCTGACAAGTAACGATAACAATTCCAGCGAAGAGTGAGAAACTCGTCTCATAATGTTAAATATAAATTTCAATAAAAAAAAAAAAAAAAAAGGAAGTGAGACATTACTAAATTTACCAGAGAGTCACATATTTATGAGATACACACTCCAATTATCCGCGGCGACGGAAGGTCTCTCGCACACCGCGTTCTTCGACATTTGTCGAAGGAAAATTGAGACGCGGATATTACGGGGGACAGAAAGAGAGATTCGTCACTGGCTTTAACGACCCAGCGGGAAGTTTTGCCGGCTTTGTCGGCATACGCGCGGACATGTGCTAACAATTCGTAGGACAGATTTGTCTGGCCCGTGAATATCTCCCATGAATATCGTGGCCGCGCCATTCTGACGCGAAACGAAAAAAAAATCATAACGCTGAGAATTGTGGCCCCAGAACACCTTACAATAGATCGTATCGGATATATTACAATGGAAATTTTTATAATTTCCAAAATCTCGCACGTTGCCCCCTCTCCCTCCCCCCTCCCCCTCTACTCACTCCTCCTCCTCATCCCAAAGGAGACAAAGATATTATATCTATTAAAAGTTCATGTTAAATAATAGGAATGCAGTAATAAAAGTTATAATAATAGAAAAAGAGAAGAATTAAAATTCTTACGTTTATTCCTCTAGAATAAAGATCCGGCAATTTCACGATTCGAATTTTTTCGAACCAACGTGAGCGAATAAATATCGGCGAAAGGAGATTTTTCACGCGTCTTTCGGCGGGGGAAGGACGGAAAGTCGGGTGAGCAGCCCGACGTGGGGATACATCCCGTACGGATACATCCCGCGTCCATCTCGGACGGATCCGCAGACGGCACACGAGACGGAGGATCCTCTCGGCATGGGGCACAACGCAAAAGAGACTTGTGCCCCCTCCCGCCCCCCCCGCCCTACCCCCTACCCCGCGTTTTCACAAAACGCGCGCGCGTCTCTTTCTCTTTGTAACCTCACACCTCCAACAAAACGAAGCCCACGAAAGGTTTTTCCACGTCGCTTAGGCCATACCCGAAAATATCCCGCACGGAGAATGAAGCTGCCAGACAAGATTCTCGCTCTTGAATAAGTCCCTCGTATAATCGGCGACACGCCGCATCGTGTCGTCGGAAACCTCGAGCGCGGGATTCGTCGTCGCGAGGGAAATAACGCGCTATCAATCGTCGAGGTCTAACGGAAATTTGTATATCTGCTTTCCCTCTCCCCCTCCCCCCCCCCCACCGCCGACATATATCGTGAAAATCTTGATCCACAAATATATTTGTAAACCCAATTTTCACAATCGACTGTTTACACTCGTAGAAATGAAAACGTTACATTCAAGTTCCTCCTTAAATTTATTGTGTTTTATAAAAAATGTTATATATAAAAATTATTTTATAAGTTTATTAAATTATGTAATATAAAAATATTTAGATAACATTTTAATTGTATCATGTATTTATAAATTTTATTTTTATTCGATCATTGAATATATATATATATATATATATATATATATATATATTTATTTATTTAAAATTATTTAAAATAATTAAATAATTAATATTACTAAATATTAAATAAATATTAAATAATAAATATTAAATAATATATATAAATAATCTGAGTAAACTAATAGAGGGTGAAGTTCTCAGTTTTGAGCGAACGAATAAATCTATTTGAGTGTTTTTGACAGAAGTTGTTAAAGACAGATAATATATATTACAGGCAAGTGTGTTGAAAGCTTTCTATACAGATAAAACGGAAAGTGTCCTCGACTCTAGCAACGACTGGCGAAAGTTATGAATAAAGCGGATCGATAGTAAATGATAGCTCCATGATGGCCGACGCAAAAATGCTTTTAGCTGACACAGCGTGTCCTCCCTCTCTCGTACGGAGAAAATCCATCCGGCAACTTGACCGATTCGCTTCGTGATTAGTGTCGGCGCCATTTTCTGGATAAAACTTTCGTCGAGAGACATTTGATGGAAGTCCTAGAGTTACCTTTCATCGTAATAAAATATGAATATCTAATAAATTGTCATTTTAAGTATATTTTGAATAATGTAAAAAAAATCGATTACGCGAATAAATCAAATTCGGCCACGAGGAAATCAACAAGTTTGTATAAATCAATCTGTACCTGTTCCTTTGCACGTCGATAACTCTATTTTTTTAAGGCGTTTGTTATGAAAAACATCGCGACATTCGAACAAAATAATTGATCACGGTTATTAATATCGACTCGCCAGGCAATAAACGCGTATCCATCATGGGAGGCAACAGCGAGTAAGCGAGATTATGATCGTGCGACATACAACAATGGCGTATCGAATTTCATTTTCATCCCCTTTCCAGAGAGAAGAAGCATAATAAGAGAGAGAGAGAAAGAGAGCGTCTCTCGTAAACATCAACTGCGTCAGAACGCACCGGCGAATTTCCCAGAGTCGCGGACGCATTTTCGAGAAATTCATCGGCGCTCGACGGGGGTGAGCGAAACGGTCAATTATCATCCCCTAAATAACGGAGCTGTTTACGAGTCCTAGGCATCACGTAACGCCGGCGCGATCCTTACGACCCGAGCGAGACATTAGGCCCTGCGACATCTTTGCTTAATTTCCACTCGGTATCGCGAGCGAGAGAGAGAGAGAGAGAGAGAGAGAGGAACCCGCTAGTCTTAATTAACGCTTGATTAATCCCAAGGAATCGCATTCCTGCATCCCTCGAGCTGGCGCGCGACAAAGTCTGATCCTGGTCCTAATGAAAACTGCAAATTCCTTTTTTCTTTTTTTTTTCGAAATTACGAACGACAATCACATTATTCTGAGCTCTCTCTCTCTCTCTCTGTCTGGCGAGATGACGTGTGTTAATTGCTTTAATGATTCGTTCTCGCTCGATTAGAATTCATCGATAACGAGTACGCATTCATCGTCTTTGTGCGCGTTTCATGCGTTTCGACTGTGAAATTATGCTATTTCGCGACATACGTTCGAATAATTACATCACCTCATTTGTACGCGTCGGCGTATCACATCAAATGAGTGATGCATTATTTAGAAAACTGCGCTTTCTGAAAAGCAGCAATTCTAGATGAATGATTTTTTGTATATACATAATTAAATTATAATTTTCGAATATATTTGGTGGCCTTGGATTTTAATAATACATATCTGAAAAAAATTATATATATATATATTAAATCTATAAAAAAATTGATATACATTATACATATAATTTTGTATACAAAAAAATTATGCTATATAAAAAATATTATTAGTGCTTTTAAGTATATATTGACGTTTAATTGTACAAATATTATAATTTAAATTGCTTAATTTTAAGATAAAAATAATTAAGTTTTTTTTATTTATAAAAATGTCATATATATAAAATAATTAGAAAGAAGAGAACAAAAAGGGAATAAATAGATGTAAATATGTTAAAGTAAAATATAAAAAATATATAAACCAA
The DNA here is from genome assembly GCA_038406275.1 of Cataglyphis albicans. Classification (NCBI taxonomy): domain Eukaryota; kingdom Metazoa; phylum Arthropoda; class Insecta; order Hymenoptera; family Formicidae; genus Cataglyphis; species Cataglyphis albicans. Next base: position 1,909,267 of record JBCAUJ010000020.1, read on the forward strand.
TAAAAATTTAATAGAAAATATATATGAATACACAACTTTGGAATAAATTAATTGAATCGTGCGTGTTTAATAAATAGATGTTAATAATACAATTTATTGATAAAATTTATTAATAAAATTAATAGAAAATTAATATATAATAATTAGATAGATATTAAAGATTAATAAATAGATATTGAAATTAATTAGACAAAAAATTGATATTTAAAAAAATTTTAATATTATTTAAATAAAATTATTTATAATGCAAAAAAATGCACACGTACAATTGCATTTGGCATAATAATTATCTTAAGGGAGTCCTATAATCTCTTCATTCCAAGATTACCCTCTCAAATAACTTCGAGCAATTCCGTTTGAACGTCCGCTCGCCACCGACATTTTCTCCTCGATCGCATGTTTTCTCTACTCATTTCTCTACTTGACCCACTTGACTCGCGGCGGGAAAGTAATGCAAGTAATGACAGAGCAAGCGGTGCCCTCCGACCCGTGTCTAACACGCAGCAGATGCCACCCCCGATATACACACGCTCTCGCCATCTCGGCGCGTACGACTTCTAAGGGAAGCTACCCTCGGCGTATCTAGCGGCGTATAAATTATATCCGAGCCGCGTCACTGCCAGCCTCTTATATGATCGATCATTAGAGAGTCTGACCCGCCGGAAAATTTAGCAAAACTCGACGATCCGACAGCCTTCCCCGACCGCTTCAAAACAAGTTCCCGGCTGTAATTCTCAACAAAGAATGATGATGATCTTTACTTGCAACAAATTTCACATATATCTCTTGCTTATCGTGATCTATTGCTCTCAATTCTAAGATCTATAATTTATATAATTTATATATTTATAATTTTATAATCTTAATAAATAAAATAAAATTTTATTTTAATAAATTTTATTTTAATAAAATTATATATAATTGTAAATTATAAATTTATATATAATTACAAATAATTATATTTACATAATTTTAAAATTTTTTATAATAAAATATAAGATTTTTAAATTTTAACAAAATACAAACCATTCAAAAGAAATTATCAGATGATAGATCTAAAAAAATGATTATATTTATTTTTTTTTAACTAAAAATAATATTTGCACAGTTTATAAATTTTTAGAATACAATATTTGTATAAAATTCTTCTAAAAATTGAATTTATAAATTTTGCGCATTTAATTTAATTTCAATATCTCACATAATTTGTTAAATTAAAAGAACACTGCAATAGACTTTTTGAACTTATGCTTGTATCGTAATAATTTAATCCGCTTAAACCTGCTTTAGATAATCTGTCTAAAATTCTAAAATTTAATTTATCATATAAACAAAGCTATTTCAAAATCAAAATACACACATATATTAGAAAACATAAGACATAAGCATTATAAAAACATGAAAAAAATTATAAACAAACTTGTATCTTGAATCTCGTCGAGAATTACAGATCTCGTCTACGGTTTATGTTTACATATTTGTAATGAGCGGGAGGGGAGGGTATATAAACCGAAAATCAATTTCCGCGTCGGGATTGCTAAATATATACATCCCATGGACCGAGATCCTTCATCCTTTGCGTAGCGTAGCGGGACAATTAAGTCGACGCGGCGCGATTCACGAAGCTCCGTGCCGGGGGCGGCCCGTGATTTATGCAGGGCAATAGTCGAGAGCACACACACGGGAAGGCAGCAATCTCCGCGATTGCAGTGTATTCCTGTATGTATATTGAACTTAGGCTACTACCTCTCTCCCTGCGCTCGGACTAGATTAGCTCGGTCATTGTGGCCGTGGCTCGCGCGCGCTCACACGAACACAATCTGTCAAACCCCCGGAGCTCCGCCAATCTCGAGCTAAGTGTGCACCCGTACGTGTGAAAATTCGCCAGGCGATGTATATGAGCGCGATCGCGCGAATCTCTCTCCGTTAAATCCGACTCGTCGATTTTTGCGACGTCGCTTTCCAGCATATTTCCAGCAATTCATCGAACAAGCGTTTCGTTTCGCGTTGCGAAAACTTAAATTCAATCGTCGTTCGCGCACGACAATATAATTTCGATGGGTGTAGGATATATATAGGAACTTTTGGCCCGTAAAAAAAAATTCAATCAGTGGCCGATGCACTCTCGCGTAATTTCATTGGCTCGCGCGAGGGTCATTGATCTGATCAAACAGCCAGGCTTGTATTTCAAAGTGTCGCTACCAAATAAACTTTTTTCTCTCTCTCTCTCTCTGTCTCTCTCTCGCGACGAAACAATTACCATCGATTGGTCGTCGATTCATGGGTTAAATTGGGTTTACATTTTAAACACCGGTAGGTTCGCGCGAACGCAATGGAAGTGAACGAATAGCGAGAAATTGCTCTCCGCAGTGACGCGTCCGAAGATTGATGCTTTATATGAAGCCAAAGAGAAATATTTGAAATGCTTGTGCATCATTTAAAAATTTGATTAACGATAGACCGTATATAATATTTTGAATGGATATTTAAAAACAATAAAAGAATCTATAAAATTCTTACAATTTTGCTAATATTTAATATGTGTAATTAATATTAATTTTATCTCAATTTTTAAATTATTTTTTTTTATTTTTCTATTTTATTAAAGGAAGAAAAAATCTATTAATTAAGAAAGTAAAAATTGAGAATATTGTAAAACTTTATTTTAAAAATTATTTAATTTACTAAAATATAAATTAAAATTCTTTCTCTGACTCTTTTAGATAAGCTATTCGAGTGAGAGGAGCTTTTTACTTGACAACGTACAAACAAGACAATTGTTCGCAGGAAGACCATCAGCAGCCATTGCTTAGCAATTCTCAAGTTTGTCTTCGAGTACGTATGATTGCACAAAAACTCCTTTGTCCAAGCATCATCAGAGTAACCGCGTTCCCGCAAATGTATACATCACCTAGCGACAATCGTCGGCACATCAAAGACGACGATTGTTTCACGTAAATTATAACCAGGAGAGAGAGAGAGAGAGAGAGAGAGAAAGAAAGAGAGAGAGCACTTGCCCGACTTCTCGGCGAACAAGTTCAATTAAGTCCACGCCTGGGAAGACGAAGAACGGCTTCCTACACACGACGAGGCCTTATCCCGCGTCACCATCAAACCCCATGAACTCACCCCAACCGTTATTCGAGACTCAGAAAGAGGCGAAACGTTTCGTAAATGCAAAAGAATTTAATATTACAGCTTTAGATAAAGAAAGAGACATGTTGCTTCATTCTCTATTGATTAATTATAGGATAATTATTTAAAAAATTTCTAAGCTAATAATATATCTGATGACAACTGGATTACATAAAATTCTGGTAGATTACACACTTGGTGATACAATTAATTAATATCAAATACAACTGACAGTCTCAAATAAAATGAATGAGTGATAAAATGAATTAATATGTTCATTAATAAGATTGGTATTTTACTCTTTTGCATTAAAGATAGAAATATAATATTTTCAATCCAGAGTTGATCCAATGTTTAAGACAATAAGATGGTACAATCAATCATCCAGCAAGAATGGATCGAAGGGATAAGAAGGATGCTGTGGAAGCCTTCGATGCCGATGATTCTCTTATGTACGGGATACCCAGGTCAGCCTGACGACCAGGCAACACGTGTCGGTTATGTCTATTATCGACAGATAGCGGGGTAACGAGCAGGCGAGATTTATCACCCTATGCTGCTACCCCTAGAGGAAACGGCACACGGATCGAGGGTGCGACGGGGTGCAAAGCGGTGAATTGGACTTACAGTTGAGTTGGCAGAGATAGAAGAGAGTTAAGCCTCAGTGGAGTCTCATATGGCCTCTTAATGTGTTCGCGCTCGTAAACGATTTTGCTCTATCAATTAACGCGAAAAAATATCGAGAAATTATTATATAAATAAAACGTAAAGTCACACAAAAAAAAGACCTTATCATAACTTAATGAGGATTCTATAATATAAATTGATAGATGGAGAATTGTTTTATAAAAGATAGCCAATCAGACAGAATTAAATGTGACATGCAAATCATGACGTGACAAAAGTTCGCAACATTGGCATTTTTTTTTTTTTTTTTTTTTCGGTCGCAGTTTATTCGCTTGATGAAGAGACGAGAAAGGGCGAAGATTCGTTCGCAAGTTGAAGGCGAGTAAATTTAAATGTCAAAATACGCGCTTTAACGGCACGGGTCGCGACAAAAGGTGTATCATATCTCTATTAACATAATGCGGGAAGGTGCTCTGCGCGCGGGACCTGGCGAAACCCGTCAATCAAAAAAAAAAAAAAAAAAAAGAAAAAAAAACCCGATCGTCGAGAAAAGGGCTAGTTAGCTCGGTCGCGCCCTTGCATCCGCGCGGGCTCGCGCCCTTGCCGAAAAATAACGTACGCGCCCGTTCTCGGGCGCGCATGTCCCGCTTTTGTAGAAAAGCCTTTTCGTCGCGCTTGTTACATTATATTCCCATTCCGAGAGTCACTCGGCCACCTCATGAACGACATGCAATGTCTCACGCACATCGCACGCTGCAGGTTTTCTCGCGACACTCGTAGGTCAACTTCAGGACCGTAATGTCAAAAATACCGAGTGCGCTTTATTCTTCATGAACGCAAGAAAAAAAAAATATATATATATATAATTTTTCTTGCGTCGCGTGAAATGTTAAAGATACTTGATACGAAAATTTTGCGGAAAATTTTTTGTAATCTGACCTTACCTTCTCTTATCGAGAGACACGTAAAAATTTCCGTTTTACACTCGAGTTTCGATAATCAATCGCGAACACGCAAATAATATTAATTCGTGAAATTAAATTAAAACTTAAACCAATAAATGTGTGACTCACAGGGTGCCGCGACGACGAATTACATGGTTGTTTTATTATATCTTCTTGACCAGCGTGTATATATATTCGCATAGATGATCGCGACGGGGATCTTTTGATATCCTAACACGTCAGGCGTGTGACAGCTCGGACAATACCGGCGATCCCCGCGTCACTGATTGTCACTTGTTTCTTGTGCCATTTCTTTCCTTCTCTCTCCGATTTCAACTACGAATCCTGCGTGCTTTCTCTCCTTCTCTCTCTCTCTCTCTCTACATTCGCGATGCCTCTTTCTTCTATTTCAAATTCAAATACGGGAAATCGCAAGGCGGACCGTAACCCTACGCCTTGAGAACTCACGATTCCGCTCACCATTCGGGTATCGATTTGAAATACCAAACTCTATGGATGCAGCAGGAGAAATGATCACGTTGCACTTAGGTTGCGCTAAGGAAGTTAATAAGAACGAGGAGGTTAGGAAGAGAAGGAAGAGAAAGGAGATGGAAAAGAGAGAGAGAGAGACAGAGTATAATGTACCTCATTGTCGAATCACTTCCGGGGCTTGACCTCCAGTAACGCCCTAAAGACCAGTTCGCGTGGACAATGTCTTGCATATAATAGGCACCAATGTGCCCCATTGTAGGTCTAAAACGGCGGACGCGCGGATTGTCTAAAATACCTACTTCAAGATGGACCGGCGATTTAATAATATCGACAATACGCGATTCCGATGCCTCGCTCGCGATTCTCAAAAAATCCCGTAAACGGAATCTACATTGTCGAAACTGCAAGTGAATTGATGGATTCCGATAGAAAACGGAAACAAGGAATGTCAGTGTAATAATTATACTGAGCGAATAAGATGGATTTAACACTATTTGCTTCCTCGTAGAGAAAACTTTTTTGTGGAAAAATTTTTTTTTTCAAATTTTGATGCTAATGTGTGTTCAGAATGTTCTAAAATATGTCGAAAAAACATATTTTTATAAAATATTCGTATGTGCACAAAAAGGACATGATTGCTCTAACTTCCGTAAATTTTAAAATAACGAGCTAAATTTTTTTTATATGAATAGAATATCATTAAAGATTGGTTGGTATTAAATTTGATGAGAATTAAAAGTGTTTATTTTTTATAAAATTTTGAATTTAAAAAAAAAAAAAAAATTACTGCTATTGCAAAGTGAAGGAAATAAAATTAAGAAATTATGGGGAAGCAATATGCAAGTTTTTAATTTGTCTGAAAGAGATTTTGTTGCTTCCGTTTTTGCAAAAAGGATTAACCATGTTCTTAATTTTTATATCTTTCTAATTTTAAATAATTAGAAGCAAAAATAAAACGATGATCCCTCAATAAGTTCGAGAGACGATGTATCGATATATGACAACGTCATATATTGTAAGGAACCCTTGCGATTGACGATGGCACGTTTCTCATCGAGGATCACCATTAATATAATTTGTCAGTTGCATACGTCAGTAATAGCGAAGTTTTCCGATCGATTTGGCGAAAAAGTGCGACGAGGCGCGTGCGGCTGCATCAATATGAAAAACAAGCGGCACTTCGGTCCTCCTTTTCTCCCACGTGGTCGCTCCGAAAGGCGAACGGTCTTCAATCCGAGTCAAGAGACCTCGAGAGGGGTTACCGGCAACCGCGTGGAAAAAAAAAAAAAAAAAAAACGCCGTCGGTTGCAACATGAAAGACGAGAAAAAGTGAGAGGGAAAATATTGAAGAGCGGGAATACACGCGCGAATAGTCGAGAGAATAGCGGGAATCTCGTAGGCGTAAATTCAACGTAAATTTCTCACACAAATGATCTTCAATACTTTCGGGAAAGAGAGAGAAAAAGATTTAAAGATCTACATATTTGTATTATATGAAATTGACACAAAATTATTCTCCAAAAATAATAATCTTTAAAATATATTTTTAAAATGTATTTTATTATTAATTTTATTAATTATATAATGGCTTAAAGCACGTGCAATAATAATTTACATTTAATATATTTATATTTTATATATATATTTTTTTTTTAATATATATATATTTATTATATACTAAAATATGGAAAATTTATAAAATAATAATATATATATATATATATATATATATATATATATATAAAAGAATATTTATTATTATATAAAATAAACTAAAGATATCAAGTTTCTTATAAATATATTTGTATATAAAATATTTATTCAACACATATTTAAATGCCTTAAGTTGTGTGTGTGTGTGAGTTGAAGCTTAAACAACGTATCCTATTGGAAGAAAAGGCGCAGATTTTTACACGTTCGGGCAATATATATGCGGAATCATTTTTCAAACGTGTCTGCCGAAACAGGCCGACCGCCGACACGCAATAAACGCAACTCGGTTGATCATTTAGCTTGGGTTCTCGAAATCATTCGGCAAATTGGAGCGCGAGCCCTCACACGCGAGGGGTCTCTCGGCCGAGTGAACTTAAGCCGTAGATTGGTTTAGTCGCCACGCAGGCACGCCGCAGGTCGGTCGTCCTGCGGATCACGCGTCACCGAACAGGATACATCGCGGTGAGAGAAGGGAATGGGGGGGAGGAGGGGTGGAGGGGAGAGTTTCCTTTTCCCCCTCCTCCTCTGCTCCCTCCCTTCCCGTCTATTTCCCGTTTTTCTTTTCTTTCCTCTTAGTATCTTTTGCCTCACCCTTTTCGACAGATTCGGAAAACGAGGTAGGAATCGCGCGGCAGGTGATGTAATAGTGATATGTCTAAACTTCCCGCGAATTCGAGTCCTGACAATAATCCAAACCCCTGACAGAGACAACTTTCTCTCTCTCTATCTCTCTGTCTCTCTCTCTTTCTCTCTCTGTCCCATAAGTTAAAAATAAAAATCTGCTTTTTGTTTATTTTACGAAAATTATGAATATAAAATTATCTCATACAAAATTCAAAAAGGAATAAAAAAATTGACGATAAATTTCTTAAAATATGTGATAAATCTTTTCTCATTATTTTAATTATTTGTAAAATTAGATCGGTGCGTTTATGACTGAGAAGAAAAAAAAATGAATACTTGTAGATCGACCAGACAGAATTGATTCAGAGCAATCTCACCCCAAGCCTGATAATCCCATAAAAACTTTCCGATCTATCGCGGGGAAATTTTGGTGAGGATAAACACCGAGGAAATTTGGGGCGAATTTCGATTTCGGTGATCCTTGTTCTCCCCACCTTCCCCCTTCTTCCCCCTCCCCTGTCGATCTCGCGCGTCTCGAGAACCTTAGCGCGTTTCCCGAAGGATGTGAGAAAAGGATTAGGATCGGGGGAATCCTAACGTGCGAATCGAGCGGAAGGGAGTTTTTTTTTTTTTTGCTTCGCCGGATTCTGAAAAAGGCTCGCGAGGCCCTAAGGATTCGTTACCGATATTGTCATGGAAATTCGATATCGCAGGGTATATCCTCCATTTCGCTATGATTTTAATATTTCTATATCTGAGAATTCTTAAGCAAAGCCTTTCTATTTCACACACTATATAAAACTTGCAATCTTTACAGGTGTCGTAATGAAATCGTATTTTATTTTGCAATATAATTTAAAATTCAAAATATAATTAATAATTGTGTTAAATAAATATTAATAATTGTGTTAAATTAATAATAATAATTTATAATTAAATTAATGTAATACACCCTTTAAAATAATTGACAAAAAATGGAAGTATGGATGATTTCGAAAATTTTCACTTTGGGAATAAGCATGGATCGACGTGAGAAATCGCGGTCGACTCTCTCTCTCTCTCTCTCTC
>JBCAUJ010000020.1:1920327-1939098 GCA_038406275.1 Cataglyphis albicans
TTAATAATTTTATTTTTTGCAAGCGATTTGCCGATTGACGCATTAGATTCAGCATTAGATGTTGCCCATGTCCAAATTGACTTTACGATTAATATATAAATTGATATTAAATGCTAGAAAGACTGCATTTTATTCAATGATAAAATATTTATTATGAGATTTTTGAATAATATATTCAAATATATAATAAATATATTTAAATATTATTATCTAATTTATATATTTTCAATGTTTTAGCAAAATGCTAATATATAATTCTCATTATAATTCTTGATGATTAAAAAATAAAAAATAAAAATGCAAAATTATTTATTTTATGAAGGCCATTCAGTTACTTCTTTAAATCTAGCATTTGTCAAACTCAAGTGGCTTTTTAATTTTTCTTTTTTCGTCAAATATAAAATTTAAAAAAAATGCAATGATAAAAAAACTTATTTAAAAAAATTTCATCTAAAATTACGTAATACTTTACCTGAAATTTGGAACAGAAATATCTAAAGGGGAGAAATTTTGAGAAATTTTTTTCACAACAACACTCAAAATTCAAATGGGACACTGAAAAATGCACTCTCGGAAAACTCACGATACTCGTTGCTGTAATCCCGCGATCTCGAGTATTCCTTCCGGGCGTTCCTGTCGCCGTAATCCCAGGAAGATTTTCTCTCCTCCTCCTTGGAAGACGTCAAGGGCGGATGCTCCTTCTCGTAATTGCGCTGTCGCAATTCCATCCCCGGCGAGTAACCGCGTTGCTGATAGATCCTCGATTGCTGATTGTAATCCTGTGACACCTCGTGCGCGCCGCCAGGGGCCTGAAGGGATCTCGGGTCTCTGTAAACGGGATTGTTGTTGCTGCTGCTGTTGCTGCTCGTGCGAGTCGATTCGTTCTCCTCCATCTCTGCGTTCTCGTTGCTGCCACCCCCGCCTGTCGCTGCCGACGTCGCCTCGCCTTCGTCGCTGCTTCCTGGAAAAGAGGAAAACAACGATATTGATGAACCTTGAATAAATTTTTTTAAATTTATTTGCAATAACACCGTGTGTATCTGTGATTTAAAAAAATATTGTAAATTTATTTTATTTTAGTTTCATATTTAATCTCTAAAACTAGAAAAAAAAATTTTTGGAAATTTTTCTAGAAATAGAAAAACTATCGGCATTTTAAATATTTAGTTTGCACATTTAGTAACACATTGTACGCCCCATTTGCGAAACATCTATTTCTACCGGAAGAATCTGCACACATATACGCGTTGATGAGAGACGATTTTCCGGAACGTGACGTATTGATTGGTCTTGATTTCTGAGAAAGCGGCAGCTCGTGTTCCCGCGATAAAGTATCACGCGGTTCGTGATATTAAACCCAAGTACGAGCGTTTTGTTGCGGGAAAGGTCGTGGCTTCGTGTAAACTTTGCGTCCCGATTGAAGGTCGGAAAATTATGAATGGTCTCACACGAGAGGTGCGATAAATTTATTCCGCGGTCCTCTCCTCTCTCTCTCCCTCCCTCCCTCCCTCTCTCTCTCTCTCTCTTTATAACTTGACGAAATCCTAGACACACAAGGACAAGTGCCAATTGACGTACGCTATCTGAGGTACGTTTCTTCGACGCAGCTGCCGCACGCATGCAGTGACACCCAAGCCGGAGGATGTTTGCCGTGATAAGGATTTTATTGTCCTCTCTTGTCGGCTGTTCTTGTGATGCGCCGTGACGTCATCGAGCGCGAGGCATTCTCGCGGAACAGCTAACCCATCGTCAAATAACTTTGCGATCGTCGTCGTCGAACTCTAGACAAGCGTATGCGAATGTAATAAAAGACGATTTTATTATTTAAAAATATCTATTATGTTTCAAATTAAAATAATATCGCGCCCAAACATTTCCATGGAGAATACTAAGTCCACGTTCCTCCTGTCCAATCGTCCATTGTCTGTACTTTAATCTCGTGGCAATTATTTTACGCATATATTACTCTTCGAAGCAATAAAAGAATATCGCGTGAATCTGGTTTTGTTTGCACAACTCCAGCTCTAGCCGGTCTTTTTTAATGGCCCGCCTTATCTCCGAATCGAAAGATATCCGCGCCTCGTATCGGCTATCTAAAAACAAACTTTGTAAACTTTACGCGCGTCCTCGAGTCAGTGAAGATTGAGAGAGAAGTCCTCTGCAAATAGCGTGAGTTCCGTGTGAATCGGCGACTAAGCAAATGATCGTTTTAGCGACGAGCAGGTGTATCAAATAGGTAGATAAATCGTTGAGAGAGAGAGAGAGAGACAGAGAGAGAGAGAGAGAGAGAGAAGGAAAAAAGAAGAAAGCGCTATAATTTTACAATCGAAATTTTCTCATGATTAATTTTGATTTATTATCGCTGATTAAATTAATTTGTTTGCGTCGCGCATCTTCAAAAACTTAAATGAAGCGAAAAAAATGAAGAGACGAAAAACATTCTTTTTGAGGTTAGACTATGTACGGTTCTTGTATGACGATAAAATATTAAAAATATCAATTTTACGATGCCGGCTTCAATTCCATTCTAATCGGGAGAATAAACAAAGGCTTAAGGATCCCCGTCGACTTACGTCGGCGCGGGTGAGTCGTAAAAGAAAACGATGATCCTGCAAGGCGTGCTAGTCGACACGAAGCTCAAAGAGACAGGATGTCTACGAGTGACGATATCGTCACTCCGATACGTCACGGATAATGGAATGAAATAAATCGCTGATAGTCATGTAGTATAGACACTCTGGGATTTCTAAAATGCAAACCATTCCATAACTTGTATCAAACTATTTGTGAGAATAATTACGTCACAATTATATAAGCAAGGGTAATATAAAAATAAAAATAAATATTGACAAAATTCTAAATATTTTTTCATGATTATTCTTCTAGAAAATTTTTATAAAAATCTCTGCAAAAAAAATTAATAATTTCTTATGATATTATACTTAAAAGAATTTTTTTAGATATTTGTATCTTATATATAGGTTTGAAGAAAAGAAGAAAGCAAAGCTATTAATAATAAAGCGACAATAATAAAAATTCTTGCGGGCAATTGCATACAGTACTGTTATCCTAAATTTGGATCTAAATCCGAGCTGGACAAACACGATTCGCTCGCGGACGGAGATGAGATCGTAAAGAGGAGACCTGATCGCGCGAGGGTACGTCAGATACTCCACTCCAGATCCTCTCGCGCCAGTCGAGTCGATATGATACAACAATATTTGGGAAAGTTCTCGAAAGCCCAGGGGTCTTTGACTCCTGTGGGATACAAGTGTCGGGAGTAGTTTTCTCTCCCTTGACAGAGAAGTACGAGTATACTTGTTGAGCCATGCGTGACATTATCCGCGATGATAGCGAGGCTCAAGAGGCTCTATGGATGATTAGAGCAAAGTACCGCTCTAGTACAACGCTTAGTGTACTACCCGACGCAAATTAATCGTGGGAAGAATTTCTCTCTCTTTTTTTTTTACATATGTATCGATCACGCGAGGAATTTCCCCGCAGACGCTCAATTATCCGCAACAGATTTAATCCCAAAAGGGGCACAATAAGAAATGTCAATCTCTGTTCTAGATTAGGTTTATACCCATCTCTTGTAAGATCGAGAAATAATTTTCTCTCACACTATCAAGAGAGAAAAAGAATTTTTATTATCAAGCCTAGAGTAGAGTCTTTACGTGCCATTGTTTATTTAGAAACGTTACGATAACAAAATAAGATAACAATTATAGTATTATTAGCGGCTGATGAAAATTATATTCTATGAATTCAGCGCCATGCTGTTTGAAATAATAATACATGTTTATATATCCAGGCGATTGAAGTAGTTGGCGAATTATAAAGCAAATGACTCTTTTGCATCGCCTATTGTGTCGATCGATGATTGATGTGCGATTCATCTCGTGAATTCGTTCATCGATCGCCTTTAGTGTAGCTGGAGTTGCACGCGCCAAATGTATACACGGTTGACGTTTAGCGATCGAAGGGCTTAACGAACGATCGAGCAAATGATGGATTAATCTACCATTAAGTAGACAAACGCGCGCGTCAAAATATCGTCAAGTAAGTTTTGAATAAGACTAAATGGCAAAACTGGTACAAATTTTTCTCTTATATCGTTCTCTTTCTGAAGTATAAGTCGAGATCCAAGTCAAAATTTTTTTTCTTTTCATCTCAATTTTTAATCTAATATATATTGATATAATTTATTTTGATACTTTAAGCGAATTCATCACTCGCTTTTGAAATTTTCTAATCTATAATTTTGATGTCCAGCAAGAAAAATTGTTTGTTTGTTGCCTATTTGAAGATACAAAAAAGATACCCCAAATTTCAAGTTAATTAAAAATTGCAAGTTATAAATTTTGATAGGTAATAAATTATTATAATTTAGCATTCATAAAAATTGGAATAAGCATAATAAAAAAATTGACTTTTTTCCAGACATTATCTGAATTTTCAGAATGTTTTCTGAATTTCTAGTTCAATTCTCAAACAAACTCTTTTGAACTTTCAAAAAAACGACTATGATAATTAAAATAGATTGTCCAAAGTTTCTGGACGCCCAGATCTGAAAATTCAGACAAAAAAATGTGTTTAAATTGTTAAAAAATTTTTTACAATGAGATTAAAAATTTCGAGTAGGGATATTAAACGAAGCAATTATTATTCGCTCGCATATTTTGTCATAATTAATTCTTTTTTTTAACTGCACTCTTGTAAAAAGGTCTAAACGACTAATGCATCTCTAAGTAGGACTATATGCGAGCGCGCGCGCATGAGCTTCCGGAAAAGATAATTAAGCAAATTGGCGACTAGAGAGATGTCGGAAGGAGCGATTGCACCGCGCGGTGTTACCGCGTTGCTCTGACCGCACAGGACATCCTGGCGATACGAGGATCCTTTGGAGAACACAGGACACGCTTAATTTGCTGCGTCTGCGGGCAGAGCGAAAGGTCCGAAAACTCCGTTGCGGATGACGCGATTAAAGACGCAATCTCGCTGACAATATCGGATCTCCCTATCAGGCGCGGATAATGGAGGCGATAGAGAGGTTAATTAGAAAAGCGACGGAATTCTGCGGCCAGGAGCAGTATCGTGAAACGTCGATAACATTATCAGCATGTCACGGAATTGCCGAGGCAGGCCAAATTGGACGAGATGAAGATCGAATCTCCAGCTTCCGGACAGACTGCGGTCAAGCTTCCTCGTCGATGTTCGTGCGGAATCGAGGACACCCTCGCTTAATCACGACATTTGTGGGAGCGTCCAGTTCGTGATGACAGCGACGAGCAATGCTTTGAAAGTAGACCGCAATTCAATTTTTCTTTAAGCTGAACTTAATAAAGCCAACATCGTCTTATTTAAGTAGCAGAGCATGAAAGCAGATGGTGAATGTTTAAACTATGTTCCATTTATTTAAATTGTAAGAAACTGTCGATGAAATTAGGCTAAAATGCGCGATCTGTCTACCTAAAACTTGACGTAGAGCAGAATTAATTTCACAAGCGTACATCTTTGATAAGAACTCGTTCAATGAAGATTTGGTATAAGCGTCATACCGGATATCAAAAATGTCATCTTATCAACTCCGTTCTAACGTAAATCAACTCGATCATCACAATCGGTGATTAATACCGGTCAGTCATCGACTTACCGCAGTTCATCTTGCAATCCACGACGGAACGGGACAGATCGAGACCGTTCATCGGTTCGGACTCGCCTCGGATCCGGAATCCTGGATCCTCCAAACGACTCTGAGGATTCGGAGGATCACTCCCGACACATCGGCGTTCACAAGAAGTTATTGCCCTCTCACGAGATCACGACAACATCACGAAAATGACGAGAAACAAAGTCGGCGGGAATCCGGGCCGAGTGTCTTCATGATCGAGCGATCGATCGGTTGGTCGGGTCGGCTGAGAACGCGGTCGCGACTCCGACTAGGACCCGAGTAACCCCGTCTACCTCCGGGGGGGTAGATGCGATCGCGCACCAGGGGGGATAGGCGTCTGAGCCTCTCTCCAGTAAGCCAACGAACTGAAATAGGTAGATAGGTAGGAAGAGACGGACACAACGGAAAGAGAGCTGCTCCGTGTCAGCTGGCCCTTGGCGGACTAGAGGATCCAAAATCTGTTGAGAAGAGGATGGCACGACGAGGGTTCTCTCGGGGATCCCAGGGACGATACACGGGGTGTGGCGGGTCACCTCCAACGGGACCTCTGGTTGGTTCACGGGCGGAGCCACCCCTATCGCATCGGGGGGTCCCCACCAAGGCGACTACAGCATCCCTCGGGAGTGCGAGCGAGAGGGAATCCGGCGCTTCGGCGATGGAGCGTAATGCGACTGTCTGAGAGAACACGAGGAGGGGATGACAGGGGAGGGGGTAGCGTAACGTGATGCTGATAACGAAGGAGATTTCGCGGTAGCTGAATGTCAAAGTCGAGCACGGGATTCTATTCTGGAAGACGCGAGCGCTCTGAGTTTAAATCGATTTTCACGCCAAAACAATGGGACACAATAATTTTATCCAGGAATAATGTAAATAAATATAATAAATACAAAACAATATAATAATAAAATGTAATGCAACAAATAATTATTTATTCACGATTACAATGAATGTATTTATGCATTACATCGCAAATAACATTACATAAAAAAAATATCTAGATAGAATTTTAAAAAATAAAAAAAAAATTATATCGAATTTTTACAATATAAGATAAAAAAATGATAAACAAATCTCTGTGTATAAATGATAACTTTTTACATTCCTTTTGTATTCGTAAGAGCTTTTTAAATTGGAGCAGCACCAGCATGACACCAATCAGCTGAGAAAACCGTCCGAAATCTGAATAACACGTGTATTATATTTCCTACATTCACACTTTTTCTCGCAAATGAATTCAAGAACAGTGTCGCGAGGCAGAGCAAAACCTCCGAACGCATTAGTAGACAGTCGATAGGATGTCAACGGACTGAGGAATATTTTTTTTTTATCGCAAAAAGTCCACGTCGAAAGGCGCTTCGAGGAGACGACGTAGGGAAGGAATAAGGGACCCCACGCGGAGATGAGGTCAATAGGACAGCCATCGGAGTCCTCATCGGACAAGGGTGACCACTTTTTCCAGTGCAAAAAGCGACTGTCACAAACCTCCAAGTCGATTTTCCATTTTTTCCTTTTTTTCAATCGCACTCCGACAATTCGGCGTGATTTTCGCCCATCGACTTCGACTTCAAAGTCAATCGGAGGAGTAGAATATCGAGAATGTCGATTACGCGCATTGTTACTGTCCAACGGAAGAAAGAAAATGTTTTTCTATGAACACGTACCATTCAATTTAACCGAAAACGAGATTTTCTCTCAAGATCTCGAACGATTGCGAAACGAGCTCCATCCATGCATGCATAAATTTTTTCTTTCCGCACACAACGTGTCCTACAAAATATCTTATTGTTAGAAATTTTCCTTTTTTTTTTAATCAGAGTATACCTGATACATTCTGATAAATTCTTATTTTCAGAAATATCAACGGCCAAAGATTAACACGTGATTCAAAAACAATAAAACAGCAAAATTAGACTTGTTATTATTAAAAAAATTGTATTGGACAAATACATATAATAATTTTTAATAATAATTTTTAATAATTATTTTCCCTGCGTGCATCCAGTTTTCACTTGCCTTTTTCATCTTTGTCTCTTAAAAAAAAATAAATAAATAAATAAGAAAATAATCGAGAGTTATTTTTCCACAGTTTCCCAGTCGCTTTATTTCCCAGACGGATGGGGAAGGGGGAACGATGATTTAAATCTCGCGGTCATAAAATCAGGACGACCGCGAATAAAGTCGCGCGGGAATATATGACGTAGGCGGAAGAAAAAGACGCCGAAACAAATCTTCATTTCGGGCGCGTAGCGTCGGGGAAAAAGGCAAGGCAAGAGTAACGACGGATATGACTGTGTTTCGCAACCGGGAAGACATGTGTCGCGTGCAGTTATATCATTCTTTATGGGCCCGGGGGTGTACCCTTCTGTTCATTCGCCGTCGACTTTCGTCCTTCGCGCAATATTTGGAGGGGGGGGGGAGGGGGGGCCTTGATTTACACGGGGCATAAAAATGTCCCCGCATCGCGGGATGTTGATATCACCTCTGGCTCCATACGCGCGTAAGAAACGCGCGTATCCTTCGACAAAATCGAGATAAAGCGTCCTTTAGCGTCTTTTAGAATTTCTAAAATTTCCTCTCGCAGACTTTTTTAATTTCAAAGAGGTAAAAATCTGCACAAATCATGGTATAAAATCAAATTTATAGGACTCGTGTCATTAAAAATGATTATGATACACAGAGAAGGGAATAAAGTTCGTGAGAAAATTGAAGTTGAACAATTTAATTATGTGTGATAACAATGTGTATAATTAGATAATAGAGAATAAATGTAATTAAATAATAAAATTTGGCAATTAAATATGTTTACGTTAACGCTTGTTTGCAATGCATTATTTCCATGTTATACTATTTAGGAATTTTGCTCAAATATTTATAATTAAAACATTTATATGCTATTACGCAAAATTAAATGTTATTACACACTAGCTTTAGTGATAATTAGATATTTATCGTTAATTGTATATGTGTAACGCGTATATCTGCGCGTGAAGCATAATACTCGATTTACTTTGCGCGATTATTTGATGAAAAGTGCAAAACCGTCGCGATTTTTTTATTCTCTCTCGCACGCCATCGAGATATTATATATTTTTATTTCTCGAATTTTTATCGTCTATTATTCTCTACTAATTAAATTTTTTTCCTCCAGTTTGAGAATTTTAACGCAATCGTTATGGCTTCGTGAAACACGACGACAGAAATTAGTCGAGGATCGAGGATCCGATCGATTCTCACGCGTATGACGACGTCAACAACAACGACGGCGACGAAGACCAACGAACCTACCAAGAGGGGGAGAGGGGCAATAAATAACGGGAATATCAAAGGGTTATCAGATCTAAGCAGACCTCCTACGTCTGGCGCAACTTCTGACACGTGGAGTGACGATGCTGTAATGTCGGCGGCAAAGTGTACGCGCAGTAGGGTGAGTTTGTGGGAGCGAGGGGGGAGGGGGAGGTAGGGGGGAGATGGGATGAGGAGGTAGGTAGGTAGGTAGGCGCGAAGCTATTAAACTGACAGAAACACTTGCCACCCTCACCCCGCCTCGTCGCTCTACCCCCGATCTGCTGCCATCTCCTTCCCTCCCCCTCCTCCGCCCCGCCGCTTACTCCCCGGGTCCCCGGCCCATGCCATCGTCCCTTACTACGGGGAGCCCTACGTCCTTTGCTGCTCCGCAACACCGGAGTTATTAATATTTTTCATCGCAGCCTCTCCCCCTAAAAAAATTGTCTCTCCCGCGCGGCGCCGACGCTTCCATGACGGAGAAGCAATTTTGCGGGCGTGTCGACTGTCAAAGGATGGAGCGACAGATAGAGACAGAGTTTCTCCCCCTCCCCCTTTCATCTCCTCCCCCCTCGCGAACTACAAGCGACATGGATTGTGTATTTAAATGAAAGAAAAAAAAAAATAAATAAATAAAAAATCTATTTCTTTTTAATTTCTATGCCACTTAAATTCATGGAACTTTTGCAAAATTTGTCAATATTAATGTCAGATCGTTAATCATATGTTCTGATATTAAAATTAAAAAATTGACGGATAAACGAAGTCGATCGAAGTTTGATTTTTGACAAACTTATCTGTATATATCGCAATATCATTTACGATTATCAAGATTTACAATAAGTTGATTTTTGCCACAAATTTTTATAAATTATTTCCTAATAATTTTTTCTTACTTAGAGAGAGAAAGAGAGAGAGAGACATTGCTTTTGGTAATTAAATACCTATAAACTGGAAGAATTATTCCGATATTCGTCAAACTTTTTTATTTTTTTTTACACAGTACTCAAAGTACAATGTACAATGTCTCATTATGCGATCCCCCGCAGTTCGATTGGAAATCTGTCGACGCCGAGAAAGAGAGCAGAGACTGCTCGGCGGCATCTCCGTCGACCGTTAACGGTCGCGCGAGGAGGAAGAAGAAGAAGAAGAAGAAGAAACGAGCCGGCCGAGAATTGGAAAAGAAAGAGAGAGAAGGGGAATGACTAACTCATTGAGAAGAAGCGGAAGGAGAGAAAGAAGTCAGTCCTCGAGGCGACTAAACAATCGTCTCGCGCTCGAGTGGCCTCCTGTAAAAAGTTCGCGTGGTCGACTCCTCGATGTAAGCCCTGAAGGCGATTGGCACGTATCCCCACAAAGACACCAAGAGAGAAGGAGAGCAGAGAGAAGAGAGAATGGGAGCCCGAGGCCCGGGCGTGCGATCCGCTGAAAAGGATCGAGATCCGTCAGAAAGACAGAGAGAGAGAGAGAGAAAGAGAGAGACGTGCGTGTCCGTGAATGCCATTTGCTCGCGAACAACGAGAACACGAGTACATAAGCACGAGTGCATATCCCACGAGTGGCCGAAATAGCGAATGGATGTACGAAGTCGCGTCAACGGTCGACCCCGGGAGTCTATAATTTGTGTTCGAGTCGAGAATCATATCGGTGTCTCTCTCTCTCTCTTTCTCTCTCACACTCTCATCTTGATGTGCCCGTACGCGAGACTTCCTCCTCGTCTTTCCAAGCGCTCTGGCTTCTAATGTGTCATTGAGGATCGGCGTCACGCGGCATAAGTAGTCGAGAGGAAGAAAGAATAAGTGGCGAGAGGGGGTGGGGAAGGGGAAAAGAGAGAGACGAGGAAGAAGCGAGACCCGCCCTCCCGCCTGGAGGAACTTGAGACGCGATTGTTGTGCGCCGCGTGCACGCGGCGTGCACCAGGAGCATTGTCCCTCGTTAGAAGGCCACCGGAAGTCACCGGAAGACGATGAACTAACGGAAGAC
This sequence comes from Cataglyphis albicans, assembly GCA_038406275.1. NCBI lineage: Eukaryota > Metazoa > Arthropoda > Insecta > Hymenoptera > Formicidae > Cataglyphis > Cataglyphis albicans. The sequence continues at coordinate 1,931,267 of JBCAUJ010000020.1, forward strand.
CCCGTGGCGACGCGGGGCTCCTCTTGCTCTCGCAAAACGCCCCCCGTCTCGATAAAGAGACTCCGCAGCTTGTCGTCGCAATCCCCCCCCCCCTCCTCCTCCCCTCTATCCATCTCACTCACTCCCTTTCTCTCTTTCTATTTGAGAGAATCGCGCGACTTAACGATTTTTAGAGTCGAGTCGTGATCGCTTCGAGATAGAGCGCGACGATTTTTTTCTTAGGAATTTTTTTTTTTTTTTTTTTTCTTAAAACAGAGATTGCAGATGATTTTTCAAATTTTACAGTCGTTCTTGAATTATGTTTATTATAAATTATTATAAATTCGCAAATATACGAGATTGATTTTCATCTCATCTATATCCATTAATTTGTCTTTATATTTTATACTTTTATATTTTATTTTATGTATCAATAGACATTTTATATAATATGTTATTTAAAATTTTATATCTTTCTATGAAAGAGATACTCTAATTAATATTAAAGAATATTTTGTCAAAATAAATACTAAAATAAATCGATACGTTTTTAAATTAAAAATTCTACATCTCTATGAGATACCTTAACTAGTAATGAATACTTTAATTAAAATAAATATAAAAATAAAATGATAAATAAATTGATCAATGAATCAAATATTTATTACAATACTCCAATCATTTAATGACTGACACAATTAAATGTCGGAGAAAAATAATTTGTCTTTATATTTTATTTAATACAACTTTTATATCAATATAATTTTATATAATATTTTATTAAAAATTCTACATCTCTCTGAAATATAGATACCCTAATTAATATTAATAAATACTTTGTCAAAGTGAATATTAAAATAAAATGATGAAAATCGAATCAATGAATCAAATATTCATTAGGATACCCCGATCATTTAATGATGATCGACAATTAGATATCGGAGGAATAGACTCGTGAAAACTGGGTTACGCGGCCAAGAACGGCAAGTAAGGGAAAGATCCAGATGCGGGCGATAGAATTGCGGCACGCGAGCAACCGGAAGTCGGTGAAGTAGGGAAAATCCGTTGTACGTTGGAGGCCCTCTCTTACACCCTCCTGCAACACCCCCGTTCCTCTTAACTTCGCAGCACGTCTTATGTGTTTTAAACTTTATTGGCGCTCCTCTCGAGTCTCTCAATTTTCCGATCCTAAATTCAGTCGCCAAACATATACCTGTTTGATTCCCCTGACGAAAGAGAGAGAGAGAGAGAGAAAGCATATTTATTTCAAATTTTCATCAAATCCCCTAAATAACAAAGATTGATTGTAACAAGGTTGTCGCGCGCGGTAGTCGTTCGATTCTTAACATCACAATGGAAACACAACCGCAGTTAACGTACCTGGAAATTACGCGCACACAGAGGCCGCTTAGCATACATCTTTCTATGGCGGGCGAAAATTCGATAATATGAATTAATCGTGAATGGCGCGCCGCGCGATTCGTCAGCTCGCCCGCGATTAATTCAGGGTACACCGGGTTTGTGTGTATTGAGTTTACACCACGGCGGCGTGTCCAGGTAAGCGCGTCCACCACGAAAGGGGTAGAAGAGAGAGAGAGAGAGAGAGAGGAGGGAAGAGAAGGAAAAATCGACAGGTAATCAACGGCGATGTACATATATGTATATGTATACCTAACCGCCGCGTAATATCGCGGATGCAACAAAGTGCGAGCTTATATTGGAAAGCGTGCAGCTCGTGCGCGCCGCGGCTCGAAGGCAGGACAGCGTGCAAATATTGATGCATTAACAATGCAGGCTAATTATGTTTTGGTTCGAGCGTGGCTTGCTCGCTCCAACATCCCCGCCGCCGATGTGTTGATGGCGATGTATTGCGTATGGTGATGGCGGTGGGTGGTAGTGTGCGACCGGACGGGGGATAGTAATGCTACTGGCATACACACCGGTGACGACGACTAAACTAACGACTGTGTGCACGTGTATGTGTGTGTGTGTGTGTGTGTGTCCGTACGCGCGGAGTTTGCCGTGCCCACCGGCCAGGCCATTGCGCCATTGTGATCCGGGCTTCGGCACACAGCCCCCGGGTAATTCACAGGCGCAACTCGCCGTTAAATTAATTTTATCTCGTGTCCGTCATTAAATTTCAATCTCCCTTTCCTCCTCCCCACCCCCCTTCCCGATTGTCCACACCGAGGGCTCACCCGTTCGTCACCGGTTCTTAGCGAGAGAAAGAGGTCGAGGGGATGACGCAGATTCTCGTAACTTGGCGAAAAAGTTGTCAAAGCTTGTTAATCAACCCTCTCTCGGGAGGGTGGCTCGCCGTAATTAAGGTCGCGCCGGGAGGTGAAGATTTTTTTCTTCCACCAGCAAGAGAGAGAGAGAGAGAGGGGGGGAGAGGGAGAGGGAGAGAGACTTTTCTTTCGATTAATAAAATGTTACTTGGTTACTTTGTGATTTTTTTTCGTCCAAGTATCGCGGTACCGGTGGAAAGTATTATGTATTCTTCGAGAGTGTTTCAATTATCGAATAAAAAAGATATCGCGTTCCTCAATTATCATAAATAATAAATTAAACGAGAGAGAGAGAGAGAGAGAGAATTCAATCTTGTATATATAAATTCCAATCGGCTGAGATTTAATTGATTAATTCGTTTCGTTTATCTAACGAAAGCTGCCCGCTGTAGTGTTTAAATAAGAACGTAATCAGCGGTATCGCGTGGCCGAGAATACGTATATAAGATTTATCTGTGCGAGAAAGTGCGACGCGCACACGCGAGGACGATTATATTCTAATTAGGGGGGCTACATCCTTCGGGCTGTTTAAACGAGGCGCACGCTCTCTCCGCGAAATCTCCGAGCCGATCGACGTTTTCTCGCGCGCCGCGGAGGTACAGGAATCGGAGAGAAGGGTGAGAGCCCTACGGATATCGGTCCTTAGCGGGGGCAAACCGCGCAAGGGTGGAACTCGTTCGAAGGAAGGAAGGGGAACAGATGTTTTTGAGCGCGCGAGCAAACGTCATAATCTATGTTCCGCAACATCGTAATTAAAGGAAAATGGGAGTTTCACTCTTCTTCCTTCTTGCCTCCATCATACTTTTATCGATCCTCAACGAAACACGTTCCCTTGCTTGATACAGTAAACGAAGCTCCTTATTGTTATAATGATGCGATAAAGGAATAAGATATATAAATTATAAAATTATATATGTAAATAATATGAGGAAAATATACAGTGTGTTTATTTAAGTGTATTTATTTATTTCTTATTTTTTTTTTTGTAATAGAGTTATAACAAAATATTTCAAAAATAAAAGTTATTTTGTTTGAGAAGATTTATATGACAAAATTAATTTTTTTTTCGTTTAAAATAAATGTATATAATAAAAATTAAATTTTTTTTTATGCTTTATAATAGTTTTATTTTCTTTTTTCTTGGTTTTTTCCTTTCTTTTTCTTCCTTGTATCTAATCTTGTAATTATACTTTTGTATACCAAAGGGATTTTTCCTAAATAAATATTATTTAATAAATAAGTAAATAAATAAATTTTAATAAATGGAATAAAGTATCTATTTTAGTACAATTTTATTTAAATTTTTATATAAATTTTCTTAAACAAAAAAAAAAAATAACTTTTATTTAAAATATTTTTTATAAAGCTATTGTTTTAAAACTATTATAAAAAATAACTGAGTATATACACTTAAACCAAGCACAGTGTATAAAGAAATGTATAAAATAAAAATTCTTTTTTAAATAAATTAGTTTTAGACCATTCGAGTGACTGGCAACTGAAGAAAAATAATCATTTCGATATATCCTGCCAAATTATCATTATTTCTTGTCGTAAATCGATCGTGCATTAATTACGGAAATGACGCAACGAACGAATCTTCAATTAACAATGAAAAGTAACGGGAAATTTATCCGTCTCGGCATTCATCGTCGTTCCTGTGTACGTGTGTGTGTTTGCACCGCGAAAGGTCTTTCTTTCTCTCTCTCTCTTATTTCCACTCCGGGAATACATCACCGTTTCGAGCAGCGGCCGAGTAATCCAATCTCGCGGATATCGGCCGGTAGTTAATCCTCGCCGCCGCGTATATACGCGGTCCTTGGCCGAATAAATCGTCGCGAAAAGAATCGAATCTACGCGAAGGAATCTCTCACGCCCGGCTCGTAAACAAGGGTCCGACAATAGAGAGCTCGCGCTCGATCGCGCTGACCGTCTCACCCTCCGCAATCTCTTTTCGCATCCCCCGCATCGTTTCTGCGATTCTCCCTGTGCGCGCAGCTCGAGATAAAGCGAATTCAAAAGTTTAAATCCTCTCCTAAGGACTCTCTCTCTCTCTCTCTCTCTCTCTCTCTCTCTCTCTCTCTCTCTCTCTCTCTCCCCCCCCCTCTCGCTTGGTACGCGCGACCTGAGGAATAGAAGGGGTGGAAGGGGGATGGAGGGGGACGAGCGAGGGGAGTTACGGCGAAAGGGCGGCCAGGCGGCCACTTTACTCCTCGTCCGGGTAGATACGATCTGACCGTTTACAACCCTCCCCCCCTCCTCCACCCCCTTCCTCAAAACATCCCCACACGGAATGGGAATGCCGGCGCGAGGGGCAGAGAAATCCGCGGAGACTCGATCATCGCGCTCGTTCGTTCCTCCTCCCCTCCCCCTCACCCCTTCACTCTCCCCACATTCGACGCAAGGACGATTGTGCGTCCGTTTCTCCGAATCGGCGTGAAGAGATTGCGATCGATCGACCTTTTAACGTCTCGCACGACCATTATTTATCTGTTGATCGAGATTTGATAGCTTTCGATTAAATGAGAGAAAGAGAGAGAGAGAGAGAGAGAGAGAGAATTTGTTGAAGCGAGAAAAAAAACGCGCATATTTAAATTTATAATTTTTCGCGAATAATGAAATATCTCTGTGAGATATGATGGTTTATAAAAAAAAATTGATAATAATGTATCGATATAATAGTTATTGAAATAGCGAATCAATTCTTTGACAGAGTAGACGAAGAAACGAAGAAACTGCTGAACAAAGGGTCTTTTTTTTTTCTCGTCACTCAATTTTCAATCGCGTGTCTGTTTCGTCGATTAACGGACGTATTCGATCGAAAATCCCTCACGTTCCTCGAGGATCATCGCTCGCTGACAAACGGATTCTGCAATGGCATAGATAAGAGGCCAGATATCTCCGGCAATCGTCGCTCCATCACATGCGAATAGACCGCCTTCGTTCACAATGCTTGGAAGAATAGCTCCGTGATTCTATTCTATTCTAAAGAGAGGGAAGAGAAAAAGAGAGAAAGAGAGAGAGAGAGAGAGGAGAAAAGAAGGAAGCTACTGGCATCCGACTGGCGAACACTACGGTCACGAAACGAAAAAAAAAAAAGGGGGGACGCAGGCGAAAGGGGAGGAGGGGGATGGAGGTACGACAGCCATCTGGGAATGGAATATCTCCGATCTAACGGCACCTTTGCGTCGAAATATCCGCAATTGTGGAAGAGTAATCGATGGACACAGTCGCGAGGATGGGTGCGAAGGGAAGTGACTCCGTCACCCTTTGGGACCCTCGAGGGCGCGATTGAAAAGGCGGCGGTAGAGAGAGAGTAAGACGTTTCTCATCCCGAGGATCATCGGCGCTCGTCAACGTAGCTTACAGTCGCATCCTTTCGATTTTCGATGTGCCAGAGAGGGGGATTGAAAGGCGTGAAGTTGAAGAGACTCGAGGGTTACGGGCACCCTGTGGTGCGACATCGATGGTACTGTAATTGAAATTTCATAAAGATCGTGCCGCCGGATTGCCAAGAGATTTAATCGCATGCCTCAAGAACAATCTCGCCGTAATGTCGAATTATTTTTCGACAATAACGTGGAAATACGAGAAATGAGTTCTCGTAAGTTATATCACGATGAGTTATCTAAAAAATGAATATAAAATTATGAAAAAATAAATATATATATTATATAAAATTATAAATAAAATAAATATATTATATATATATATATATATATTTATTTTTATATATAATTATTTCTATATATATTTATTTTTATATATATTTATTTTTTGCAGAATAATTTATAACTAGAATAATTAATATTCTTATTAATAAATAAAAAGATATTTAATACATATTTTTATTGATCAGACAATTGATAAATTAATTGATTATTTTATTTACTATTTTATTATAAAATAGATATAATATATATATATATATATATATATATATATTTTATAATAATATATTATATAGATTTATTTTATAATTATTTATTTTATTTATTTTATAATAAAATAGTAAATAAAATAATCAATTAATTTGTCAATTATTTAATCAATCAAAACATATGTGTTAAATATATTTCTATTTATTAAAAGACGTACATAAATTATTTTGCAAAAATAAATAAATAAATAAATAAATAAATTTAAATATATGATAAAATTAAGTATATAAAATTTTAAGGATTATAAACACTGTCGGAAATCGTTATGTAAGATTTATACGCGAAGTGTCACAAGTAACAAGTTGAAGACTAATCGAGCAGCAGTCGACCACCTGCGAGCGAGAGTAGAATCGTGCCACGTTCGAAAGAAAAAAAAAAAAAAGAAAAAAAAATACTCGGAATTGAAAAGTGGAAGCACCCTTTTCTCCCCCCCTCCAAAAAAAAAAAAAAAAAAAAAAAGAAACGCGTGCAAAAAATGTTTGTGAAGAGCCGTGAAAGAAAACCTCGACGGTTTCCAAAAGGAAATGCATGTTTCCTCTCATCTTCTCCGCTCGAGGGCTCACGCTCTCGAGTCATTTCCGAGGACATTGTTTGCGGTTAACCCGTCGTTTTTCGCCTCCCGAAAGTCGCAATCGCAAGCGAGATGAATCAATTCCGAGAGGCGTGAGAAATCGCGTCGCGACATTCCCCGAGATCTCTTGTCGGCGCTCAGCCAATAAGCCGGAGAATCCCATATTTCACTCGAGATTTGTCAGGGAAGTGCGAGGAAGGAAGAAGAGGGTGGCGGAATCGCAGTCTCCCCTTCCCCCTGGCACTAATTCGCTTTCGATGGTCGCGACACGAGGAGCAGCGCGAGGTGTCGTAAATAACCGATGAGGATCCGAGTGTCGGGGGATAAAAAAAAATTAGGGAACCGAGCGATGAGAGAGGACGCGGGGGAAGATTCAATTTCGAGAACGAACGATCATCAAACTCGAATCACGAAACTTGCGAAGAGCGTTGCCGCGACCCTCCTGTTCGAAAAATTTGATATACTGTAGTTATTTATGAATTGAAGAAAAAAAAAGAAAAAAAAAAATGCGCGTTAAAATAACAGAGAGAAAGAAAGAGGGAGATAGAGAGAGAGAGAGAGAGAGAAAATACGCAACATTTCTCGAAAATGAACAAACGGATATTTATTTCCCGATGACGTTTCGAGCGCGTTACTTCAATCGCGCAATCGTTTTTCGAAAATTTCATTACTCCCGGGCGTCACGTCCGTCGATCCGGGGAAAAATATTGAAATATCAAAGGATCTCGAAATATCCGTTAAAGCCTGCGGTGCGATTCGACTCGGTGTCCTATCGAAATTCAAGTTCGATCGCGAATTCAAATTCAGCCGCCGCGCCGCGCCGCGCTTGAAACGGGAGCGCGTGCATCAGACATCAAACGGCCCCGGCTTGGTCCTTTGATCAAGAGCTCTGTCATTCCGACGCGACTCCTGTCACGTTACGAGCGACACTCGCGCGAGATCGACGTTAAATGGCAGCGCCGATAAAAAACTGATTATCGTGCCATCGACAATGGCGTGATATCAATTTGCGTTCCGAGTCTAAAACACACGCGCATATGCATATATACATAT
>JBCAUJ010000020.1:1948401-1988770 GCA_038406275.1 Cataglyphis albicans
AATATTAACATAGCATTAATGTGTCATCATTTAACATATTATGTTAAATTAACACAAAAAAATTATGTGGACCATTTGCGATATGCGTTAAATTTGATATAAATTTTCCAATTGCTCTATAAAAGTGACAAAGTAAAAGTTTTCAAGAATAGCAATCTCACATAACTCTATATAGCGACAAAAAATTTACGCACATAATACATATTTTATAAACAATTTAACGGTTTGGTGCGCGATTAATTTGCCTCGTGTATATAAACAAAGGCTGCGTTGGCAAAATAAATATTATGAATTCGAAATTTATCATAGAATGACGGTCGCTCTAGAAAATCCTCTTCGCGGAAGAATCTAGGTTCTAAAGATAAATTGTATCGCGTAGCCGCTAACCGCAACACGCCGTGACACGCAGAGAGAAATGCTAATGGCAATGGCAGTTAATGAGCGTGATATGATAGCGAAGCGAGTCTAATTTTTTTTCGCGATTATAATCAGACAAGCCTCCTGTTATCTGTTAAAGCCAAGCCGGATGAGACGAGGTATGTACGATCGGAATTGCATTTGATTGTACGCTACAAAAATAACGGATTACGTCAAGCAGAATCGATCAAATATATCGATAATCGAGTATCAGATTCTTAGATATGGCCAGCGTAATCAAGTGACTCTTCATCTCAATTAATTCTTGTTTATTCCAATCGCAGCTTTGACATTACATAAATTTTGTTTCAAAAATATGTCATTGAAATCATTGTCAAAAATTTATTCTTCGATTAAACACTTTAATTATACAAAAAATATATATCTACACATGTAAAAATAATTTTTTATAATATATAAAAAATATGTACATCTAATTTTCTATATTATTATCCTAAAATTTCTCTGGATATATATAATTAAGATATATAAAGGATACAATTAAATATTTAAAGTACCATAAATAAATAAAAAAGCACACTAATACTCATAAATTTTCTCCCGTACAATTTATTTATTATTTCACTCGATTATCTTATCAAATTATATTATAAATATTATCGCGTATATAAATCTCCAAGAGAGTTAAACCTCACTCGCTGTCATTGACGGCGATGCAATATATCCCGCACAGATAGAGGCCTCGGGAGTCTCGTGTCACAGGCGCCTTTTATCTCCGGACCACCTGTTCAGCGTGAGATCGCCCCTGCCGTGATGCGCTTAAACGTGTCACGTTTGGCTTCGGCAGACTAAACAACCGGGCGAGATAAAGGCGAGCCGCTCCGAGAAGCCTCCGGAGAGACTTTCTTGTCGGGGGCCCTTGTTTACACAGCGCAAGATAAAGAGGAAGAGGACACAAGCCGCGATGACATCCGGATTCTTGCGGCTCCGCCGTCTGTGCGACGGCGATTATTCAGCTAATGACTCGCATTGTCCCGATGATATCGCGAGGCTTCGGCCACAAGAGGAAGGATTGTGAACTGTCAGTCGGGGAGGGCAAAGGGGGAGCGCGATACGGTAAGAATGGATTTCGACGCGTCGAAGGAGAGCGATAAAGTGGGCGCCGAAGACGAGGATGGCAAGAATGGCGAGAGCCAGGTGCGCGGGTTAATAAATGTCCGCAATCCCCATTCGGACATCTCCATCGTCGTCGTGTGTTGAGAACGCAGGTGTATATACGGAAAATTTGTTTCAGCGCAAGCAGCTCGATGCACGTCTCACGCGAGAACGTGCGCAGGAAGCTAAATCGAGGAAACGCGACGTAAATATAGTATCCAAGCACACGCGTATATGTGTCGGCTTAAAAATATTTTCAACGATATTCTTATCCCAAAATATTGATAGCGACGACGGATTTCCCAGAGAGCCGTTTAATATCGTAATAAAATAATAACGCAATAAGTGAACATTTTTCCAGAAATATTGCGAATACGCATTACTTAGTAAGGTAAATTCTTAGGAGCTTATTTTACAATCGATTTAAAAAATTGATATAAGATAAATAATTGTCTAATCTATTATTAATATTTTAATTATCACATTTTTCATATATTTATTATCAATCAATAAAATTATTAAATGCATAACAGATTATAATATAAATATAACGTGTAAAGATATTTTGATTCCAATGATTATTTATGTTTATTTATAATATTTTTTAGCGTTAACAAGACTTAATATTTTTCTGCTCATTTAAAATTAGAAAAAATTTATTAATTAAATCATATAATTCTTTCACATTATATAATTATTTATATTTTATCTTGACTTATATATTTTGACTGAATAATAATAAATATAATAATATTAATAATTAATAAATAATAATATTAATAATTGCAATTGTATAATATATCTGACACTCTATAATTTTTGCATATTATTTATAATATTATTTTATTTATACAAAAAGTGGAACAAGACGTAGTGAAAGAAAACAAGATTACACAACGAAACGGATGAAATTTTTGTCCCATATTTTTGCCGTATTATTTTTCTCTCCTTTTTTTCTTCTTTCCCTTTTTTCCCTCCTTTTCTCCTCGCAAGATACATCGACATGCTCTGATAAAAGACTTCCTTCTTCCTGTAGATAGGAAAAAATCGGGGCGCCAGTATTGTGGAAGGATAGAGACAACTATTGTTTATCTCGATATTATTCATTACCGATTTTACGCTATCTGTCGTGTTTCGCTATCAACGATTGGCGATATTTGAACGTCGTTATTTTTCCATATGCGATCGATATTAAGATAACACTTATAATCACACGAAATTAATGATGCGAGTAAATCAATTTATTGCGATTGATTTTTCGTGATAATTTCATGAAGCATTTGATTTAATAATTTTCCCATTTTTCATAATCTCATATAATCTCTTTTCATTCGATATTATGAAAATTTTTTTTCAATAAATTTTGTTGCGATTTTACATTATATGTATTAATATTTAGAATATTTTAATATGTTAAAATACTTCTCTCTTCTCTCTTCTTCTTTCCTCTCTTTTTAGTAATATTTTTTATTCAAAATAAATAATATGTAATTATCTTAATTATATTTTTTAATTTTATTAGACAATTAATAAATAATTTGATTAAAAAAAAATAATATTAAAAATTGATTTAAAAAATAATATTTTACAGATTAAGTCTGAAATAGTTTTCTCTTTCATTACAAGAGTTACTTTTTGCATATTTAATTATCTGTATAAATTAAAGATATTCGTGCTTCGTACACAGCTCAGAGAATAGGAATTTACAGAAAATGCACGAGTAAATGCGAGAGGTGAGTCTAAAGAGGCGGCTATTCGTCAAGCAGGCGTGAAATGAAGCTTCGAATTCGAGGGGGCGAGCTCGCGTTTTTCGGCGACGCAGAAATAGACCGGGGGCCAATGAATGTCCGAGTGCTTTATGGAGCAACCTGAGAACGTAGGGGCCAGCTTGAGTCCACGGACGTTCATCAAAGGGGTTCTAAATAATTACCGCCTGAAACAGAGTCTTGTCGGAGAGGAGATGCACCGGCAAAGGAGGTGTGCCACTTTGACAGTTGTGATAAGTTAGTGAAATATTTTGTAAAAGGGGAGAAAGAAAGAGAGAGAAAGAGAAGCGCGCACTCTTCTTTGCCGAAGCTCTTGCGCCTCGTATATCATATCCCTAAGTCAATAAAGTCCTCGTATAAAATACTCGTTTGTAGAAGCGCTACGTAACGATCGGCGCTATTGAATTTTAGGAGAGAAAGGCATCGGGGTTCTCTCTCTCTCTCTCTCTGTTATAGAAAAAAAAAAAAAGAAAAACACGCTATGGAAACAATCTCGGAGCTCAATTCCCCTTCCTCTTTTTACAAATGCATTTCAACAATTGTACTCGAGCATGGGCGATGTATATGGGCATGCTACTGATTACATTTTCAGTTTGTACCTGGCGGAAATTATGATCAGAAATGCATTTACTTGGAAAGCGTTCACAAAAATAAATACCTATACAGGTAATAATTGTTCTCTCTCTCTCTCTCTCTCTCTCTCTCTCTCTCTCTCTCTCTTTTTCCCTCCTTTTATATTATATATATATATATAGCGTTCTCTTTGCAGCTAATAATTTATAAAAAAAAGGATTATAAATTTATATATATAAATATAATGAATGTAATTAATATACATATACATATGTATGTATCTATATAAATTTAAAATTCTTTTTTAAAAACTTAATTACATATATATAAATAATAAATAATTCTCTAAATTACTTATTTTTTCATATATATCTATTTTAAAATTATTAAATATCAAATTAATAATATTAAATTTTAATATCTAATTTAAAATGAATAAATTATCATATTTAATATATAAAGTTTTTTCCACCTATATAGAATTTATATGTAAATAATAAATAACCCCCTAAATTACTTATTTTTTCACATATATGTATTTTAAAATTATTAAATATCTAATTAATAATAATATTAAATTTTAATATATATTAAATACTTATCAATATTTTGTTAAATTAAAATAATTAAAAAATTTAAATTATGAAAATTTAATTAATAAATAATAATATAATTTTCTTTAATTTATAGAGAGGAAGAGGAATGTAAAATTCGGACAGAGCCGTGCACAGTAAGACGAGTATCCCTGAAATATTCGGACGAGTATCTCTTCGAGTTCCAAAGTGTTTGATCGATGGATCTTCCGAGCCTCGGACCGGAAATTATGCGTCAGCCTATCGTCCGCGCCGGAAGTAACGGCGCGGCGCCACACCGATCACGCCACTATCTCTCGTTTCCTTGATTGCGTTCTTTTCCGTGTGCCGAAAAAAAGAGAGCAGCATGTATTTGTTTTTCCCACCCGTGTGACTGGCTCGGTGACAATCTCGGCGTATGACGTATCTCGTAAGATGAAATTCCACATGTAATCTACTCCGAAACTGCATCGAGAAATTTTTGACGTGTTTTTTATTTTATTTGCCAAATAATTATATAATTATAATATAGTTATTAGTAATTAAACATAATTATAAATAATTATATAATTAATAAGGCTCATATATATATATATATATACTAAGCTATTCAATAAATAAAATAAGCATGTCTCTTGTTCCTTCATTTATTGAATTGTTCTTATAAATATAATTAACTTAAATAAAAAATTAATAAAAAAATAAAATAATTAATTTACAAAATATAATTAATTAAGAATGCAAAATTATCTATAGAAAAATATGACTAAAATATCTAATATATTCCGAGATATTTTTTGACATTAATATTAATTATATAATTATAAAAATTAAATTATTTTTTGATTTTTATCGATAAACCGACGTTATTCGATCGAAATATTAAATTTTAGAATTCCGAGACTTTGTACGCGCGCGTAATGCTGTAGGATTTAACGGAGAACAAACGTCGAGATAACGCGGAATTGAATTGGCTGTATGGAAATATGTCGCGTGCCCTTACGACACGCGAGCCGTAGCCGCATTCATATTCTAATGACGACATTGTACGCGAGGTCAGATGTTGGTAACCATACGCTATTGTGTGTTCGATCTTCGACGTACTTAGACGTGCGTAACGTTTAGAAGCGAGGATCCGCCTACGAACGAGCGTCTTTGCTGTGATCAATAACGGGAAGAATGAGAGTCCTCCTAACGAAGAAAAGAGGAAGAACACGATACGTTACGGGTGAGAAGGGGGAGGGAGAGGATATTCAATGGCAGAAATAACGGTCATTTTTTTTTGCCAATAGATTTGTTACAGACGCTGCTACAAATATATCGTGATTCACGAATCAAACTCATTGAAGAAAACAGTATTATTTATTGATGAAATAATTTTCATTCCATGCTTTCTTTCGGAAAAAAATCCACTATTTTATTTTATTATCCTTTATGGAGAATATATTAAAGCTGCTATTTTTTTTTTTCAAGACGAGAGGTGAGCTCGAAAGCGGAAAATCCGTAATCCGAGATGAGAAAATTAGGAGGCACGGGACGGAGGCCTAGATGGCTGGATAGGAGAGTAAACTTTCGGATTAGAACGAAATAACTGGAATTACGGGCAATCCGCGAGCTTCTAGGGACCAATAAATCAAGGCTGGAAGCACGAGCATCCGGTATTTCGTGCCATTGTCTCGACACACGCAACGATATAGCCGCTCGTGTCGGGCCAATAATGCTCGTCCGACGACGAAATGATAGAATAACGATTGGAGGAGAACGAGCCGGCAATTTCTTTCGAGAACGTTTGTGAGATTTTTATCTATCTGCGTGTGCAAAAAAAAAAAAAAAAATTAAATTAGAAAAAAACGCTATCCTCTGCATAACTCGACGCATATATTAAATATACAATTAAACAATCTTATCCTAATTAAAAATTATTGATATAATTTTATTAATTATTAATTTATTAATTAATAATTTTATTGACCATTTTTACAAATATTATTGATATTTTATTTATAATATACTTGTGTTTCACACACTTTAATTATAAAGATATTTAAAAAAAAAAATTATCTTATAGATATTGTTTTTAATTCGAAATTAAATTCTGGAATAAGCTTCAAATCTTTGCATAATTACACTAATACAAGTATACACGAATGTATCCGAAGATCCTTATCACGCGTGGCCCTTCTTTCACCTTTGAGAATTGAGGGCGATAAAACGATACGTAAAATCATTTGTAATGCACAATCAAAATTCAATCTCTCTTATATACATGCATCGAAAACTTTTCCGCCATATCATAAGATTGGCGGTATTCGGTAATCTGCTATTTCTGGCCGACCGTCTATTTAACAACCAACCACTAGAATAAGTCTATCTCGCATCTCGAAAGCCGCGCGCACCGGAAGTTAGCTTTCTAATAAACAATGCTCACATTGTTTATTAAAAAGAGAGAAAGAGAGAGAGAAAGAGAGAGAGACAATGGCGGCGATCACAAATTACGATCGCGATCTGAACCCGAGCCTTATCTGCGATCGCAAGCAGAGGAAAAGGAGGGGAAAAAATAGAGAAAGAGAGAGAGAGAAACGCCCAAGCAAACCCCCCGACATTGAGAGGGGGAGGAGGGTTAGATATATTCCGTTGCATCTGTCGTCACGCCCTTTACCGCGTGCACACACGCGTCCGCTTGAAGTTACACGACGACCGATCGAATGGAGACGTAAGACGGGAGCCGGAATCGGGGGATGTTTTTCAGCCCGACGAAGGGAGGAGAGAGAGAGAGAGAGAGAGAGAGAGAGAGAGAGAGAGAGGAACAAGGAAAGGGGAGGGGAGATGGGGAATCTCTAAATGTTTTATTACTTAATCATAACGCTCGGAGCGGGTGTAGGAAGCAGCTCTGCTCGCTCGTGGGACGCGGAGGGAGACGACGAAATAAGCCAGGGGGGTTGCGAGACACGCGGAATCTGTGCATATGTGTGTGTGTGTGCGTGTGAGTTTGACGGGTCAATTATTCATATCTAGTAATATTATATTGTAAGATCGCGTAAGATCGAGGAAAGATTTGGCATCGAGAGGCAATCTGGACATGATTTTGTCCTTCGTCCATTAATATTTCTTTTTCAGCGCTTTCTGTCTTTTTCGAGTCTACGAGAGAAGAGTTGTCATATTTTTTAAGAAGATTACATATTTAAAATATCAGAGATAATATATTTCTGAATATATCAAAGATGAATGTTTTCTCTTTTTTCGATATTTTTATTCATCTTGAGGAATAAAAAGAGAAAGAAATATAAATCTTGCGCCAATATTACGTTTACATATATTGTGTATTGAAAAAAATATTGTATTAAGTTTGAAAAATAAAATTATTTTTTTATAGATTATTATATAATAAATAATCCGAATTTTAGAAATATTATATTAATTTAAAATTCTATTTAATCACTTTACATAAATCACACGTACACATACTCATTTTTTGAAATTTCAATATCCATTGTTTTTATAGCACACATTTTACGTTATCCTCTAGTATGCATTTTTAATATAAGTTACAGAATTATTTTTTTCTCATTGATATCTCAATAATAGTATAAAAATATTCTAAAACAAGTATAAATTAAATATAATTAAAAATTTTTAATTTAAGAGACAATTTTCTTATTCAATCTTTTTTTCTTATTTTATTTATTCTTTTTATTTTTAATTATTGTAAAAAATTTACAAAAAAGTTACAATCATATTATAAAACGTATTAATGAAAGACATCATAATAATATATTTTAAATTACAATTAATTTATTAGATAAAGTTTAAATTATAATAGATGGAATAAATATGATAATAGAATTTATAGGATCGATATGATTTGACCAACTGTCCCCTCTATATCGTATCTATATAAAATATTTTCTAGACAATTTTTTACACTTAAAGAAAGAGAAGAAAATTTTATTAAACATTTTAAAGAGATACTTACGCGTAAATGAAGGAATCCGCGATCCACGAAAATCCTCGGAAGGCACCGATGACTGAATTAGGCCGATAAATAGGGGTAGATTGTGATGTGACTGAGAGAAACGGAGGGAAATAGAAGCGAGAGACTCGGTGTGCATTGACGCGGGAACCGCCGTGACAAAAGGGCTGAGGCATCCCCGTTCATTGTCGGCCGTGCCGCGTGAAATTCTACTGTGTATGTGCCTATGTGTGTGCGTGCGCGTGCATCGGGTGCGTCGGTGTGCGCGCACGCCCGTGTTGGAAAGTACACTATATAACTACATTAGGGGTCGCAACCTTCCCTGCAGCACGCGCCAGCTGGCTCATTGTTAAATTACTGCACCGCCGATATCTGCCTGTCAATGGCGTCGCACTAACCGATCGCGGAATATGTATTATCGCGGAATCGGTGCGAGAGAGACAGCAGTTTCTCTCACAAACAATACCAAACTGACAGAAAATGTAAACAACACCAAACTCACGGAAAATGTAAACAATACCGGGCTGACAGAAAATGTAAACAATACCAGACTGACAGAAAATATAAACAATATCAGACTAGCAGAAAATGTTTCCAATATTCACAATAACTATGATTATTCTGTTAAGAATTACTTACATATGTTTATTAAATAATTTCAACTCTAAATGACTTCAATAACACGCCCTTAACGTATGAATCTCGAATCATGAGACACCTTGTATAATTTCTTTTATTGGTAGACTCAACTTTGATGTTTTGAAATCGTTATTATTCGCGTACAAGTATGGATAAATAATCGAGTTTTTTCTCCGAATACAATATTAAATTAATATATAAAAAATATATATTAATATATAAAAAAATTTATATAAAAAAATATTAAAATTCTGAATTAGGCAGGAATAATTTATCATTATATTAAGACATTTTTGCGCGTCCGTGAAGATATCTACGCCAATGGGAGGATCATCTTGTAATGTATTTACACGGGGAGAGACAGCGAGGAGCGGGACAGGGGTGTCGACTGGGTGAGATTTGTCACCCTGTACACGGGACGATACGTGTCGTACACGCACCGCGTTTGTATCACCATTGTCATCCGAGCTCGAAGATTAAGCTAATTTCACACATGTCCACCCGCTCGACGCCATTCACACGTACGCGCACGGTTTGACACATAAAGTGTCATGTGACATAATATGAAACTATTACGCGCCGCGCGACGAAAGATTGATTCGGAGGATGACATTCGAATAACGGTCATTGTCATTCTCTCGCTCTCCGCGTAAATTGACGCAGCGTCAAATTCGTTCGATAAATTAACTAATCTACTGTCAATTCGTCATTTATGGATATTAACAAGCGAGAAAAAAATGTATAAATATTTAATTAGCGTTGCTTGCAGATATATACACGTTGCTCTCCGGAAACTGCTAACGATGCACGAATAAAATCAGTGAGAGAGAAAGAGAGAGAGAGAGAGAGAGGGAGGAGCGGTCGGACAGTTGCATACCCAGAAGATGTTAACATCTGTTCGAATGTAGCGGTCGATTAGATCTGGAACCCGACGAAGCGATCCTTCAAAACATGATCGTATGGTCACGCAAGAACATCCCGCCCACATCCTCGGAGGTTTACGATTACGTAAGGATCTGCATGTGTCCCAGGGAGATTCACATATGTCTTACTTTCTTCTTCATGCTCTTTCCGATACGCGCGGATGTCAATTTAAACAGAAGATAAATGGAGATGTGTGTGTGTGTGTGTATGTGTGTGTCTAAAAAAATATAAATCAAGAAATGACTGAAATTTCGATACAATTTTAATGTTCACGAACGAATCCTTTATTAAATAATTTTGTGTTCCTTCTCAGATTGAGTGTTTAACTTTAAATTTTATTTTTTAAATTTAAGAAACATTTTACGAGTGGGGGTTTGCATTAAAAACAAATTAAATCTGGTGTATAATAATTTTAACATTATTTTATTGACTTTGAATTTTTATTATAATAATTATATTTTTATTTTATTGATTAATTTTATATTGATTCATAATTCCTTTTATAATTTTATTGATAAGAAAAATTAATTTTATCAATTTAAAAAAAAAATCAATTTCACTGATCAAAAAAAATCAATAAAATTATAAAAAGACAAGAATAGAATTCAATAATTCTATAATTATTTAAAGAAGCGATTTTTATGACTAAAAAATTTTGCTTAATCTCCTCGAGTAAAGCTTCATTGAAATCGAAATTTCTCACTTGACGAAATTCCTCTACAAATTTTATCACCCGCCAGGACAAGAGTCTGTTCTCTCTCAAGCGGAACGTGCTAATCCCGCTGAAGAATATTTCGCCGAAATAAAATCGACATATATATACAGGACACAAGCGTGTAATTCGGCGCTGGTCTCTCGGCTCACGGTACTCGCTTGATCCTCGCGTGACCTGCGACCTCCGCGAGTCTCCTCCGAAGAGTTGCATCCCGAGACTTCGGCGTAAGATACAGAGAGAGAGAGAGAGAGAGAGAGAAATGGGATGCCGATGATGGAAGGATTCCCGGGACCATCATCGTGTCCTGTGACCGGTATCATTTGACACAGTCCTAAACCCGATTCGTGCCACCAGCTGATCCTTTGCTCTTCCTCTTCTCCTACTTTTTCTTCCATCATCTCCGCTTTCTTTCTCTCGTTCCCTCCTCCTCTCTTTCTCACTCATTCTTTTTCAAACCGCGAGTTTTTGTCTCATGTCAGACCGCTCGTTCCCAAGCGGAGAATAAACGGCATGAAAGCGCAGCGTGCACACAAACATGCATACACCACGGACGTACACGTGTAAAGGAGCGCATAAATAATCGGGGCTACGCGTGGGCGTGCGTCTACGACGTACGTGCACGCGTTTTAGCGCGTGTCTATTCCGCGAGAAATAAAGAAGGTACGCAAAGAGAAAGAGAATTTTATTGCCTCTCGTTATTAATTTGTAAAATTTGTAAAAGCCTCCAAAAATTCATTCTTTCTCTCAGAAAGGATTATTTTTGTAAAATTTTAAAAATTTTTGAAAATAATAAATCGATAATTCGATACATTCAATTGTCATACTGATCATAGTGCTCCTGTATATATCTTGATAATTTTATTACTTGAATTATTTCTATAAAAAACATCGCTAATACGTAAAGCGCTGTCATGTGCATATATATACACATATACACATCACGCACATATACATGTGTACGTTCGTGAAACTGCGAGAGACCGGCGATCACGATTCCCAGAGCGGATTCAATTCAGCGCGAATAAACCGCGCGAATCTCCGTGAAGATAAGGTGGCCGCTATTGAGAAGAGAATAGGAGACAGAGAGAGAGAGAGAGAGAGAAGGAAAGAGAGAGGGAGTGTGCTTAGAAAAGGACATTCGAGAACCGCGTCCGGCGGAATCCGCCCGAAAAGATAATGAAACCCTCCTTTTTTCTTGTATTAGTTACTCGATAAACGACGCGATACTTTTTTTCTTGTCTCCAGAAAGAGAGAGAGGGAGAGAGAGAGAGAGAGAGAGAGAGAAAGAGAAAAATAAACAATCACTGACACACATTTTTTTTTCTTTCGAGTACGACCAGGTTTCGAGCGTGTGAACCGAATTAAGTAATGGAAGGGATAAATTAAAATCAAATAAAATCTTGATTCAATTTATACATATAATAAAATTAATTTGTATTTTTAATTTAATTTAAAATATGACTCTCTCTCTCTCTCTCTCTCTCTCTTTCTGTTTATTATATTTTTTAAATTAAAGTAATATGATTAAAATTCAATCAATCAGGACAAAGAGATTTTAGTTCCTTCGGTCCTGATTAGTCAAATTCCAATCTTCAATCCTCGCTCTTTAATTTTCAACGCGTAGTGTGACACGAACTTAAGACTCCATGACTCCGAGGAGCCATTTGTTTTATGAGTCGAGACAATTGAACGGCATTTAGTGGCCGAGCGGGCGATAAAACGTGTATCTTTACGGCCTCGCGTCGCGACTTCTAACCGTGTTCGTCTATCTGTATTTCTATATACGCGCTCTTGCGATTGCGTACATTATATAGAGATTCTTTTCTCTTCCCACAATATGCACATCTGCGATGCAACCATAAACTAGAAACTAAATCGAAAAAAATTAATAATCATTCTCGATGATAAATTTTACGTATGTAAAAACGGACAGCGATATAAATCTGTTTTTTTTTCATATTTGTCGTTTCTTTCAAATAAATTAAAAAAGGTATCTTCTGTCGTCTATTTTTGCAGATAACAATCTTGATTTTAATCGTTCCATTCCATTCTCTTTGACAGCTGTAACAAGTTGATTGTAAGACAAATCGCGACGTGACTAAAAAAAATATTCTTTGCGTTTCGATGATGCAAATAAAAAGAAAAGAATTAAGCAAATTCTCTTTCGAAAAAACGCGAGTGATATTTGCACGTGTGAGTGAAACCCGGGGTGAGAGAGGGAGGGGGAGGGAAACGTCTGGACTTTGTTCCAAACTTGTTCCGATTTGCTGCGTGTATTGATTTTCGTTCAGTCGTCATCCAAAGACATGACGACAGGTCGCAATAATAGTTGGGCGCACGAAACGTTTTGCAGAAATGTTTCGGATGGAGTCATTCAGAGTGACTGGTACATTATTGTAATATACTCCCGGAAAGGTTATTTCACACGCGTCTCTCCCGCCGATTGTCATCGGGACGGAAACGCGACGAACAGAGCTAGCAGTTATGCTCGAAGGATACTAAAAATCGACGGAAAAAATACAGAATACACAATAAATGCACTATAAAATATTCTAAAAGACACGTTCGGGACACGTTTTTGGAGACACGTTTTTTTGAGACACGTTTTTCTGAGACATGTTTTTTTCGAAGACACGTTTTTGACTGAATTTTTAGATCTGAGTATTTGAGAAAAATTTCAGACGATGCCTTAATTATCAGAATTCTTTCTCTAAAAAAGTTCAGAACAGTTTGACAATTAAAATATGTCTAAAATTTTTTTACAGTGTTTTTTTTACGAATCCTTGGAAACTAGAAACCTACAACTTGTCTTCTTTTTTATTCTCCCTCAGTTTCATCTTTCTTGATACAAAAAATTTATCTCCTCAAGCGTATAATTAATATTTTATAAAATCGCTAAATATTCGTGACTCAGGACACTCGAACTTCACCGCTGTTCGAGTATCTTTGACGCCTTAGAAGAGCATTACCCTCGGAGAGCACCGCGAGGATAAAATAGACGCAACAGTGGTGTACGTGCCTCGAAACGGCAACACATTTCTCTCCGCGGCTATGTGTTTGTGTTCCTTTGTCACTCTAAACCATTTTAAATATTACGTGATGCGTGAAGTCGCCCGAACCATCAGGATATCGGAGACAAAATATTCGGGCTCAAGTCTGTCGCTCCATTATTAGCAACGCGAAGAGAAGAAAATACATCTCGCGTAATTCAAAGATAAGGCTCCAGAGTGCAGATCGTGTACTCGATAATTTTTAAATTAATATCAAATGTATTAAAAAAAAAATTATCTATTAAAGTTCCTTTTTTGAAAGGAGGAAATAATTAATGAATTAAAAAAAATGATGAAAAAAGAAGTCTTTGATCTCGAGTGTATTTTTCTCAGCATCCACTTCTTAACTCGCATGAGATCTCGGAAGCTAATGAAGTTATGTACTCGAGATAGTATAAGCACATTCCGAATTATGTAGATCAAAAGTGCTCTTGGAATCCGGCGTATCTTTCATAGTCTACTGAAGCGTCCCTTGGGAAAAATGTTGGAAGAAACTATTTGAACACAGTATATATTAAAAATATTATTTCTCGCTTGTAATGCATCATCAAAATACAGTTATAATTATATTACGTATTTTTCGATTATAAAATCATTTTTTATATCTTTCCAAATTAATTGCAGGAGAGAATTGAACGTTCTTTTCTTCGTCTTCGTATTTATGTTTCCAGAAGTGTAAAAGCGATACCTCTCTGACGTCACGATACCTAAACAATTGTTATATCGCTGCCGGACTGATCGTAAAATCGTGTCGCTATCGATAAATCTTTCAGATCTGTCTAAACACAATCTACATATGACCCTGCGCCAACGACTTTTTTTTTTTTTTCCAAAGCGACTGAAACTCGAGATTCCATCGCGACAACATCGCAACACGAATATCATTTTCCTAGACACATCATTATAATTCGAGAATAGATGTTGATAAAAATGTATTATCAACAAAAATAAAATCTTGTGATTGCAATATTTGATAACGAATATCTTCTAACCTGAATGAACATTTTCGGGAATCAAAATACAGGGTGTGTCAGATCAATGAAACTTTAAGGTCTTATAAGAAATTGAATTTGGAACAAAAAAGTTTTTATAAACATAACTCCGGAAATACTTTGTTAAAAAGTTATAACTAATAAACTTCGAAAAATTATGTTTTTTTTTTGATGATTTTTAAAAATAACTTCAAGATCCTTCAATCAGTTAAAGAAAGTAACATCAAAATAAATCTGATGAATAATTAAATAACAAATTAAATTACATAAATTGTATTTAATTCTGGTAACGCATTCAAAAGAAAATAAACTCAAAAAAAAAAAAAAAAAAACAATGAAAGAAGCAGAAACTTGAAAGAAACCATCTTTCGATGGTCTTAGTGTAAACCCTACATTCGTAGTGCAAACATAAAAGCGTTGTTATTAAATTTTTATCATAACTAATTATTTACGGAGAGTTTATTAGCCATAACTTTTTAACGAAGCTATGTTTATAGAAATTCTCTTTGTTTCAATTTCAATTTCCTATAAGAGCCTGAAGTTTCATTGACCTGACCTGAAACACCCTTACTCTACACAATAATCTTTTCCACTATATTATATATAATTTATTAGAATTTCCAATCTAATCATTGCATTACAAGTATCAACAGAAAATTTAATAAAATAATAAAAAGCGTTTGATGATATAAGAGAATACTGATAGGACTGAAAATGGAATATTCAAATGAACGCGACCCTTTTTCAAGCCGATGTTCATTCTCGCCTTAATCGCGAGTTACGTGATTTAGCAAAAGCCTAACGGGTCTGAAAGCGCGGTTGAAAGAAAAGCCCCCGTGATCCGCCACTTTCCAATAAACGGCATCACAGGCGGCGCGTAAATCACAAGCCATGCAATGCAGGTGCACAACGCGGTGCAGCCGACAACGTGGCAGTTCGCTAATGCGATAGACGTGCCGAGGACAAGGATGGAGAAAGTCGACGAGACCCCTCTCTCCCTCCCCCTCATGTTGAAGGTGTACGCGGGGATGGATTGTGGTTGCATGAAGCGCGCGCGAGAACTTTTCCTCCCTGCTCGACCCGGTGTCGCAACGTCGTCGGACTAGAACTGGCAGCGAGGGGGTTGACTGAGGTGGCTTCGCCGAAGGCGACGAAAGAGAGAGAGGGAGAGGGAGAGAATGAAAGGGAAAAAAAAGGAGGAAATCTGTAGAGCTAATTCGCGTGCGAGATAACACAACCGCGAGCGAGGTGGTGTGCGCTATCGTCGAAATGGTCTCCGTCGAGTCACGGAGGGAGTCGGTCAGGGCAGGGAAAGGCCACTGTCGACTTATGCCAGAGGGTGGTAAGATGATCTTATCGTGCCCTGTCTCCTTCCTTCCTCACTCTGTCTCTCTCTCTCTCTCTCTCTACCTCCTTCTGTTAGTCCACCCCTTTCGCCACCGACCCTCTCGTCTTCTCTTTTTCTCTCTCTCACGGTAACTACCCTTACGCCCTCTCACCCCTGATGACAATATCGCGTGGCCGCTGAGATAACCGTTCATGTCATTCCTACATCGACTTCTCGTGGTCTCCGACCACGAGCGTCCACCAGGACGTAGGGACACTTTTATGTTGAGCACGAGAGCCACGAGTGCACGCTCGCGAGGTCCCGATTGTCATCGACGAAATCTTAGCGCGCGTCTCGGGTAATACGTCGCCGATCGATGGAGGCACGAAAACCAGGGGTCTTATTAAATTACGCGACACACGGGACGTCGATGTCGCTCTTAGTCAGCCGATATGCTTGCTTTTTTCCGTGCTCGAAATTGCGTGAGCATGATTTCGCTTAAGCTTAAAGCATCGCGACGCGAAAAGATCGATCGCGCAAACTGATTCCACAGACATCGAACGTAAACATTCTTTTTTTTTTTTATTCAGACGTCGACCTGATCCAGAAACTTTTGGCCCAGTTCTTTAAAGATCCTCAGATCTCTCTCGCCAGCGCAGGCGAGGAGAACATTGACGGGTTTAAATAGTCGATGGTGGTTCCTGGCGGAATGACATCGCGGGAAATGAGACTGATAAAGCAACGACGGGTAAAGCAACACGCGAGCTACAAAGGCAAAGGTTCGGGTCTCCCTTCTAACTTGAAGACATTCAAGCATTTACAACACTTTGCCTAACGTCCTTTCGAACGCTTTTATCGGGTACCAATCCGCTGATAAACGCGTATAAAAATTTCTGGTAACGAATGCATAAATTTATGTGGATAAAAATAGAACCTTTTGATTAAATATTTTACAATTATATTAACAATGATTGCTAAAGGATTACTAACAATGATTAGTATATGTCTTACAATTAAAAGTTTAGTCTACTTTACAGAGTAAATAAAATAAAATAAAATAAAATAAATAAAAAGTAAATATATTTAAATTTAAAAAAAGAAATCTATTTGAAATTTTCTGAAAGTATGATGTTTAAAGAATATGTCTTTCAAATTTTATAGAGAAGTTCAGAAAATTAACTCAAAACACTGTTTTCAAAATTGATGTGACAGACTTAAAAATTATCGGATCAACTAAATTGATTAATAATAATAAATATAATTAATTAATAAAAATTAAATATTCTTCCAAGCTTTAAGAAGTAAATAAATTTCAGCAGAATTGAAATATCTAATTTTAAAATGATATTACTTTGTAATTTTCAAAACGTCAAAAAATCAATTTTTAATATTCTTCGAATAAAATTCTAAAAAAAAATCATAAATTCATAACGCATTTATAAATCATTTTTCATAAAGCAGATTTTTAATTAATATTCTATTACGTCAAGATTTGACATATAAAGGAGACAACACTACATGATATCTCTAATATATTGTGTATGTGACGATTTAAAAATACTTAGAGAAACCACAATGCAATAAAATTTCATTATCGCAAAAAAGTCCACGACCCATTCAAGCTTACACCATCTCTCAACCTTGAGAGAGATCTTTCCTGGGACCGGCTCGTACCGTGAAAACTATCGACGCTCGCACGAATAATTGCGCTCCGTCTATTAATATTCCCGGGACGACAGCCAAGACGCGAGAGATACTCGTTCGAGCCCAGGACAAAACGACGAGGATCGTCGTTTAACGATCCCTGCGACCTCATGCACGGACACGCGTGCTCATCCGCCACGGTCCTCTCTCCTCGGCTCTTTTCTTTCTCTCCTCCTGCCCGTTGTCGTCCTCCGAGACTCGTTTCTTCGTGGCCCTCGGGCTCGTACCGGGAATCGCGTCGCGAGATAAAGGAGGACTTGCAGATTTAATAACCTCGTCAACAATAATGCACGCTGACACGACGCATTACGCGCATCCATTAGCGCGACGACGGCGACGTGGCCGAAGCGTGCCATCGTCGCCGATGCTAATTCTCCGGCCATTATCGACGCCATTATCGCTGCAGAAGCTAACGCGCGGCTAAATCTTCTTTACGGACTCGAATCCCGGAGTGTGACATCTCTTTATGAGTCGCGGCGCGACACGAAATAACGCACTTGGCTCGAACAAGAAATTTCAGCCTCGCTTCGTCTCCTCTCTCTTTCTCTCTCTTTTGTCTCCTTTGCACATTTTATTTTCCCTCCGAAGGAATTATGTAAAAGAAAATTGCAGACTCTAATATCTCTAGATAAAAAAAAAATTGCGACCCTGGTTATGAATTTTTCTGTTTTTAATTATATTGTCTTTATCTATTAACTCTATCATATGTTTCATTTTAAGATGTAAGTGCTTTAGAAATTTAAGTTGGATCTTTATCTGTGAAGGAAGATAAATAAGTTTGTGAAAATTTACTTATAGATTTACTGACAATGAGATGATGTAGAGCTGCCTGCGTTGTCACGCACTGGCAATTTCACGACTCAATAGAGCAGAGTACAGCCCTTATTCAGGGGCCGCGTACATTTAACGTACTTATCTGAAGCCAGTGTATTTATTTTATTCGGCATAGTAATAATAAAATTATTCGACAAATATTTATTTGAATTCAAAATTATATTATATAAATTTTATCGACGTTAAAACTTTTGTATAATTTTATTTAATGATATTAAATAATAATAGTATTTTTAATATATTTAACAATTCAATAAAACATTACCTTAAATAAGGTAAACGTATCGGTTTCTTTAACAAAATTCCTGAACAAAGGTATACATTTTTATTGATACTAAGTTTTTTTAATTCGTATTTAAAAAAAATACGAATTTATAAAATAAAATATCTAAATTTTGAAAAGAAAAAACATCTTGTACGTGAAATATTAATTGCATCTAGAAAGAAAAATTGTTATTGAAATATTCTTTCAGAAAAAGTTTTCTTATGAAAACGTGATTAATATTTCACGTAGAACTTTTTTTCTTTCTATCAAAATTCAAATACTTCACTCTATCTTATAAATTTGTATTTTCTAAGATACAAATTAAAATATCTTACACTCAAATTTATCACAATTATTTAACACAAGAGCGTACGATTTTACGCAGTTATGCGATGACTTTACAAGTGACGTTTCAATTTTGCATTCGTAATAGTCATATTTTTTTTCCGATTTTTTTAAACAATCGTATCTGAACGCGAATACGTGGGATTGCCGAGCGCTGATTGGCAGAATTCGCGATGCAAATCGCGACGCCGAGCTTTAACGCGCGCGTATATTTGTCAAACAATTGACCTTTATGGAAGGGAAAGATTCCGATGCGGGGAAGGCGGGACGGATGTCTAATTAGATGATTAATCGTTTAATTGCGGAGTTGCGGGCAACAATGGCGCCTTATCGCCAAAGCGCGTATCCTTAATAGCAACACTAGCCCGTTACGTTGTCTAGATTAATACCGTTCGTTGATATCGCGATTCGGATCTATCGAGGCAAACACGATCGTTTAGCATATAAAACTATACAGAAGAAAATGATTGCATGCTCGTGAGACTAGCTATGAAGAAAAATCAATCATCAAAATTATACAATTTTGAATTATTATATTGAATTATTGTATTAAATTATTGTATTGAATTATTGTATTAAATTATTATTATAATATTATAATACTTTATCAATAATATTATATGAAATGCATACATTTTATTTTTGTACGTAATGGATGTAATAAAAATAAATATAATTTGGTATAATTATATACATCCTGTCAAATGTCAAATGTCAAAATTGATAAAGTGATAAGTAGACGGATAAAAATTTATTTTGAGACAAAGAAGAAAAAGAAGGATATTTATGGAAGATAAATTAGCTTTTGTCAACAAGAGAAAGAACTTGAATTTAAAATTGTTGTCTTTTTATTCTAAAAATGCGAAATACTTCGCACATCCGTCATTGCTGAATAAATTCACGAAATTACACACACGGATACAAAGACACTGTGCGAGGCATATTATTTCGGAAATACTACGATTGTTTATGAACGTCAGTGCTGAAAGCATGTATGATACATGTAACAGATCTGGCCGTCTCGCGTATTTGTCCGTCATGGCCGATTGGCTACATTTGTTTCCAACCGGACTGATTGCATTCCCCGCCGGAAATGGTAAAACAAATGATAAGCGGAGGCAAAACGAACGATTAATTGATGACGGCAAATGCGCGAAAGAACCGAGGTACAGAGAGAATATCGGCTTTGTAAGGAGAGGGAGAAGATTTTTTAAAAAAAGCGTAAAAGAGAGAGAGAGAAAATTCAAGTCAGCCCACGTGGTGGAATGATCGTTCCAAGTTTCTGTTATCGGATTTTGCGTAACCACACTCGGTTTTTCGAGGAAGCGTCGTGTTGATATTTCAGCCCGCGTCGCTGGAATCGATCACGTCCGGCTCGACCCAATGAGTATTTAAGCTACTCTTTCAGAAGTGACGTCACATTGAATTAGAGCTTGCTATCGATGCTAGTGCGCGATTTGACGAACCCTCAACAGACGGTTTATGTTCGGCATCAGCTTCGCCTGCGTCAGCATTTAATTTTTACTCGGGATCTTTTACAGGAATCTCCGATTAAATCGTATCGTTGACACATTAATATGTAAAAGAAATATCTATAAATTATTTAATTAGAAAAATATTTTTTATTTATTTACTCTTGAATTTCTTGAAAATATCTTTATATTCATTTTTGGTTCTTTCTCCCTCCCTCTCTCTCTCTCTCTCTTGCTTTCTCTCTCTGTCAGAAAATTGCGTATCATGTAATTGAAAATCTGGAATAATAAATACTATTTACATTATTTTTTAAGTGCAAAAAAATGCCAATAAATTTATAATCCCAATTTATAGGCACATTTTATTTTCTATAAAATAGATTCAGAGAGATTCAAATGTAGAATTTGGGATACAGTTTCCTCCTCAGAAATATTATACTCGATATTATCCTTTTATCATGCAATCCTCTATGAATTTGTACGAGAAACTTTTCATTTGAATTTTCTTCATAAATAAGAAAGTTATCGGACTTGGCGAGATAACAAAATCTGTTTTGAGAATAAAAAAAAAGAAAAAAAAAGAAATGCATCATTATCTCATTGTATATCGAGTTTACGAGGCGATCGACTCTCGATCGGCCATTCCCGCTGGTGGTTCGCTTAAGTATTATTAACACCAGGTCGTGTCGTAAAACGTGACTACATGAGCTGCCTGACGTGCCTGTCACACACGACACAACGCGAACCGCGATAAACTATTTAGAAGCCTACAATACATACACACACGAGCTGCCAATTAAAAGCCGCAACAGCGAAACGAAACGGGAGACAATCTGTGATCTGGCCTGAATGACATATCGCACTGCAATTCTTAATTATGCGCTACCCTCCCCCCCCCCCTCCGCCCCTTTCCCGCTCGATGATAACAACGTTGTCCGAAACCGAGCAAGAAATATACGAATATTTTCTGTGAATCTCGAAGATACGAGGCGTTGAAAAAAAAAATTGGAGGAGACAAAGAGAAAGACAAGGAAAGAAAAATAGCCAAAAACAAAACCTGTCAGAGAAAGGCATTTATCCCAGACAGCAGAAAAAAATATCTTGAAGATGTCTAAAGGATAATGAGACGTCCTTACGACGTTTCTTTCTTTGGAGGGACTTTGTGCTCTGGGGCGCTGTTTTATTTATTTATTTATTTATTTATTTTTTTCTTCAGCCGTACAATATTCTCGAGTAAAATCATTTCGCGAGACGCGCAGTCGATGATCGAACAATTCGAAGAATTGATGCTCGAAGCTTCAGTTCTTTTTTTTTCATTAGCTTCCCAGATACGCCTGTGTCGAGGCCGCCTCTCCAATTCATTTTCCTATACCTTTCCCCGTCATCGTCTTCGTCTTCGATACATTCGTCGCATACGTCGATATAATAAGCCGTAAAAAAGTTCGTCCGTCGTTAATAGAAAAGGGGAAGATATCGCACGTCCGTGACCGATTGATCGGCCGATCAATTGTTTCATCGCTCACGGCCTGCAATGTTCGATGCATCGAGAGAAAGAGAGAGAGAGAGAGAGAGACGAAGTAGACTCGCTCGCTATTGCGTACGCTTTTCCACGCGCAAAAATGCGAGCGGTGAGCAAATAGTCGAGATATTGTGTCACAATGCATACTGCGAATATTGCGGCTCCACATCATTCATATAGATGGAGGGGGGGGGGGGAGGATGGAGGTTCTATATCAAAACTGTCAAATGCTTGAAGACGCTGGAGATCAGTAATGTTTTGGAAATTTTTGAAATTTTGCGAAATTGTTGAAAAATTTGTTTTCTTGTTAAAAAATATGCAAAATTTTTGAGATAAATATTTAATACATTTATGGGAGAATTTAATATATCGCTGTTGCGTTAATTAAACTCGAATGCTAAATTATTAAAATAATTGAAAAAAGTGTAAAACTAACACAATGTGCGTGTATCTTTAATTTTACATAATTACACGCGTATTATTAATGATAGGGTTTAAAATTTACGAAAAAAAATATCGATTTCATTACGCAAAGCGAGTGCCTACAAACCGTCATTATTCCAAATTAATTTTATCATTAAAAGTATATTCATTTCATTTTACAAAATTAAAAATATATAATTTAAAATAAATATATTTAAATAAATATAATTTAAATATAATTTAAAAATATATACATTTACAAAATTTATTTTAAATTGCAAAAAATCTACATTTATTTTATGTTAAAATATTAACATAATATTAGTGTTATCATTTTTAATATATCGATATTATATTAAATTAACACAAAAATTTCAGCCAAATTTTCCAATGTTCTCTTTTGAAGAATTAATCATCGATTAATTGCTAATCTTTCTTTTCATAATCGATCAACTTAGATCCATTCTCCCTCATCAGGTTTCATACGTCATTACAATATAGGAGATAGGGAAATTCTTCAAATATATTAACATAACATTTGACGTATATTCTAAGACAAACGCGAGCGATCGCGTTGAAGGGAAGACATCCTCAATTGAGTTCGCCTAATTGTGCGTAAGGAGCAGCGGAAGGACAGTAAGAGGAAGAAGAAGAGGTGGGATTCGCGGTAGCCGGAGTCTCCCGCAGGACGAGAATGGACTGACCTACCTTAGGATCATCCGATCTATTCATACTTTTCATTCAAGCCGCTCTCTCTCTCAGGATGCGAGACAAAAGACGGCGATGAAACAGAACTCTCACCCCTCCTCCCACCGTAATCCGTGTGCGTTGTGTTTCTTTGGCTTTGTCTCCTCTCGGATACGACTTCCGGTGCCGCGCGGTTAGATGCGACTCTCAATGGGATGATGCGTCTTTCAAATCTCTCTCCCCCTCCCCCCCCTCCTCCTTCTCCCCGCGGTAGGTGGATTCCGCGATTATTCCTGCGGATGCCTATGGTGAATGAGAGATAGAAAGAGAGAGAGAGAGAGAGAGAGAGGGGATATCTCTCTCTTTCTTTCCGCTTTCTATAAGTTTGACGAATTTCCCCGCTTGTCGCAAGCACAATGCATCGTGCGCATCAAAGGGGATGGATTTCGAACGAGACGAATTTCGAATTTATAATACACAGTGTGATTTTTGTAAACATTTGCTAGATAAAAGAGATGGAAATTATTTAAAAAAAAAAAAATATATATATATATATACATATATATTTTTTTATCTTGTATGGATGAAACTAAAATGTAACGAATGAAGTTAAATTGTTGAATTTAGCGCAATTGAATCTACTTTCACGTGGAAAAGATGCAGTTTTGGATACTATAGTACCAAAGATTAATTTCAATTTATTTAAATAACATAATATACAATAAAATTTAAATGACATGAATAAAATGAAAACAATTATCTTTATGTACGTATATGCGTTCCTAAATTTCTTTCTTTCTCCTCTCAAGCATCATCTCGTAAAATCATTTAACGGGTCGGACTATTGTTTCGGCGATTCGTGAGTCAAGCGTTAACGGATTTTTAGATCTCAAAGATTATGAGATCCGTTAAGAGCGCGTACCTTCGTAAAACGAATCATCGAGCCGTGGGAAGGGAGCTTATTATAATAACGTACGTTATAGTCTACGTATTATGTAAAAATTTTGTCAACAATGGCGCGCGAAATCATTAATAAAACGTTATAAAAATAATTATCAAAAAAAAAAATCCTAA
Organism: Cataglyphis albicans; assembly: GCA_038406275.1. Lineage (NCBI taxonomy): Eukaryota > Metazoa > Arthropoda > Insecta > Hymenoptera > Formicidae > Cataglyphis > Cataglyphis albicans. The sequence continues at coordinate 1,972,786 of JBCAUJ010000020.1, forward strand.
ACTTATTTTTAATAAAAAATTTAATTTTGATAAAAAATAAACTTGAATTAAAATTAAAATATTTTCAAATTTATTTTTAATTTTTATTTAAATTAAAATGTAATTTTTATCATAAATTAATTTAGCACTAATATTATTTTAAAAAATTTATTTTTATTAAAAATATTATTAATTATTATGTCAAAACTGTCAAAAATAAATTTTTTTAAAATCACTTTTTTTATTTATTTTTCGAATGATTAATAATAAAACGTTCTTAATAATAAATAAATTATATTTTTAATAAAATAAATTTCTCAAATATCAGTGTTAAATTAATACATATGTACTGAAATGTATGTGAGAACACATTTTCTTCTTCCCTCAAAAATTTATAACGACGCAATAAACATATGTAAAACTTTATTTAATTATTTCTTAAAAAATATGTACTACATTTGCACGAGATATAATTCTGTTTATACGAATTTTGTAAAAGATGTACTGCATTTCTACTTGTCGAATCCACCGTGAGCCCTAACAGCGGGAGAAGCGCGAGGTTAATAATAAATTCCGCGCAACATGCCAGAAATAAATGTGCGAGTCAATGGTTTCATGTACTACTAGAGGCGGACTCTCGACATCTCTCTCTTTCTCTCTCTCTCTCTGTCTCTCCATGCGGCGCGCTGCTGTCATTGTTTCCTTCCGCGTTTCGAAAATATTAGTAGAGATAATTACACGTACAAACCGCACAGAGATATTCGTTCGAATATTCACTCCCACCGCAGTATTCATGATGTAATAATAAATTAACGAGACGAATCTTTTGTGCGCCGATGCCGCGATGGCGCGATTGTTAACCGCCAGACAAAGGGAGATTGCACTTTTGTCGGACACACTCGACGTATCCAATATTTACTTCCTTCCAAAATTGTATTCCTCCTCGATGGGGGAAATGATCGATTTAAAATTCCAATGGATATTCGATGATTAATGTAAATTCGGGATAAAAATCGCGATAAATAATCTTGAAATATTAGCGAAGAAGACGAACGTTGCCACGGAAAATCGTCGGGGAAGGAGGGAGAAATTGCGAAAATCTTGCGCATCAAGATCGGTGATGGGCGGGACTTTCACCGTAACAAGGTGGTGGTATGGAGGACGGGAGAGCGAGCATCCCGGAGTGACTAGACAAGACAACGGGAAAAAGAGAAGGAATGGAAATATCGACGGTTCCTGGTGCGCCAGCGCGAGGACCGCCTACTCCTCTTCTTCTTCCTCTTCCTCATCCTCTCTTCCGCCTCACGCCGTCCCTCTGTCACGCTGCTTTGACACATCACGGACAATGACACGTTCGCGACGACGTTATCGGAAATTCGCGTCGCGGTCGATCTCGTCAACGGCCAATCGGCGGTCGCCGATGCCGTTATTATTTCATCCCCCTCAGGGAGAGGAAGGGGGGATTGAAGAGGAGCGGCGGGGGAGGAAGAGGGGATGTAAGACCGATGGGCGACAAGGACGCTGTTATCGACGAAATTTTATATTCTCGGTTCGTACAGCTTCTGCCGGTTTAAAGATACTACGCAGTTTTCGATCGAATTGTCAAAATGATTTCAATATCGATATTAAGTATAATTTTGGTGATCGATATGAATGTTTACACAAAGAGACCATCGAAAGGTGGTTTCTTTCAAGTTTCCGCTTCACTCATTGTGTTTAACTTATTTTCTCTCGAGTGTATTGTCAGAATATTTCATTAAATAAAATTTATGTAATTTAGTTCGTTATTTTATTACCCATCAAATTTATTTCGTTACTTTTTTACGAATGAATAAATAAAAAGTTTTTTTTTCTTTTTTTTAAATCATCAAAAAAAAAAAAAACGTGATTTTTCCAAGTTCATCAGCTATACTTTTTTAACGAAGCGTTTTCCGTAAACTGTGTGTGTTTATCGAAACTTCTTTTTTTTCCAAATTCAATTTCCTATAAGACCCTGAGCTTTCATTGATCTGACCCGCAACACACTATATATGCAGAGCGCTCGTCTCAAGAATAAAATCTCTGTTAAACGGATCTCGCGGAATCTCGACTGTTGGCCAGGACACGGGCTCATTTTGCAAGTCTTGAAAATGAGTTTTATATAGTAGTACCCCCCTCTTCTCTCCCCCCCCCCACCTCTTCCCCCCTCCCCTCCTCCCCCCGCCTGTGCCATGGTATATATGCTTTTATTGCCTCGTTAAAGAAGTTCCGCGGAAAGACTCGTAATGTCTTCCGTTCTAGTACAGTTTCCAGGAGCGCGATGAAGTCGAGCTTCATTTCTGATTCCCTTCATCGATCGCGAGGATTCGCTTCGCATCGCATCGCTGATTAAAAAAATCGAATAAATCATTAAGTCAATTTCTTTGTAATGATTTTTTTTCCTCGATGATCTCGAATAATTTCTATAAAACTAACGCATGAAAAAATTTATCTTACGTTGAATAAAAAATTTACATGTTTCGTATAGCGGGTGAAAATTTAATTAAAAAGAAAGAAAAAAGAAAAGGAATTGATAAAAATTGAAAGGAGAATCGATTGGAAAGCTAAAATTATAATTGCTTATAAAGTAAAAAAAAAAAAAAATATTATTTAAAAAATATATATTAATGATGCACAATCATTTTTTTTTTATCTATAACAAGGCAGTGTATCATACGTCGATTGCGTCGCGTCATGTGTGAGAAATTAATTATTGCGACGGCTTTCCCGAAATCGTCCTATGACGCTCTTAGCAATTTAAACAATAGTTACAATCCCCTCGCTCATATATTCTTGTCCATTCATATTTTTCAGCGTGTAATTAAAATTATAGTAGGTCTATACACGCGCAAGGCGGTAAACATATATGGATAAATTATATTCGAGACAATATAAAATTACATTGTTTTTGTTTCCATTCTCTTTCTTTGCATTTTTTTTCCATTCATCTTTATGTTTGAAAAAAATCACAGATTGTGTGTATGATTTATCTTATGTATATTTTATATTGTAAAATATCAATAATTTAGTAATTTATATGAAAACTGAATAAATATGATGTATTGGGAATAAAAAGTCCTTAAATTTTTAAAATCTTTTATTAAATAAATATTTTCAAATGTATATGAAAATGTATATTTGTTTAATTTTTGATGCAATTTTTTGAAAATAGAATTAAAAAGTGGAAAAAGAGGATTGTACAATTATATACTTTCTTTCTAATATATTTATGTATATATTTTTTTTTTCTAGGCTACTTTTAAATACTTATTCAATAAAAACATGAATAAATGTTTTGAGAATCAAGATTCTAAAATCTTTTATCAAATGAATATTCTAAAATGTGTATAAAAATGTATAATTTTTGACGCACGGTTTCTTGAAAACAAAAAATTAAAAGGTGAAAGATGAGAATATCTATTTGGTTTTCTCTTTACGAGTCAACTTTGAAATACTTATTTAATATTAATCGTTAATAATGATGAACGTAGAGCTGTCACTCACCTTGTGCCAGTCTCCTCGCCACCGGCTTGGATCTCATCGCTGCACGACGGGTGGCGAACTCGAAAACAAAACACTAACTGTAAGAACGTCGCTGACGATGCTCCGAGCCATGCGAGTTTATGCACCGATTTATTATCCTGTCGATCGGACCTCGCACTGTCCACCCCTCCCGCCCCCCGGAACGTCGATCCTGGATCGTGGTCGCGGCGCGCGAGCTGTCGCCTCTCACACTCTCGACTCCCGATCGCCTCGAGGGAAGATCGCAGGCTCGCGGAGGTGGCCCTCGGACAAGATGGAACGCATACCGGATGTACGCGTATATACCCGGACACCAACGATAGGATAGACACACGGGAGAGGAGTCTGCGTGTGTTCTCCTTCCTCTTATCCGACGGCGGTGAAGAGAGCGAGGAGGTCGATCGGTCTCCGTCCGGCTGGGATCCTGACGCGCGTCGGATCTGTCCTCCGACACGGCGCGGAGGAGGCTTCTCCTGTCCTTCGCGTCTCCTCCTCCTTCTCCACCATCCCCTCACTCCTTCTCTCCCTCTCTTTCACGGCGGCCCAACTCCCCGTCGACGCTTCTGCCTCCTCCTCCTCCTCCTCCCTTTATTCTCTCCTCGCTTACGCCACCTCTGTCGTTACACCTCCTGCTCTTCCGCCCTCTTTCTGCCTCCTCTTCATGTCGCTACCACTACCACTATCCGCCGACACTACCACCGCGGCATCGCCGACGACGACGACGACGACGACAACGACAACAACGACGACGACGACGACGACGACGACGCCTCTTCCTCCACCGCTTGCCTTCCCCACCTGCGAAGTCGACCTGGTGGCTTCCCCACCACGTAGGCGACCCGGCTCCGCTGTCCACCAATGATCAGCGGCTGTCTCTCCTCCGCGGTGCACACGGCAGCTCTCTCACGGCGCGACCTCTCGCCACTCCTGGAGCTTCTGTCCTACCTGCCTGTCTCTGTCTCTAGCCGCTTATGCATTCCTCGGAGGCGGAAGACGCTGCCGCCGCCGGAGGCCTGGTCGCGATCGACTTGACGTATCTCTCGCCCGTCGATATCGCGAGAAATATACCTTAAAATAGATACACTTAAAGTAGGCTTCCATTCGTTGCTCCCCGCGTGATAATTGTCTCGATTTTCCTTCTCCAGTCACGGATTTGGGCTTGAACGAAAACCCAAATATGTTATTTGACGTTTGAATTGGGAGCTTGATTAGAAGAAATCGAATTTGACAGCCTCGAGCTTTGTCTGACACCTCGCAGCCTGTGGGTCCGCCCTTCGATCATCCACGAATTTGTCTTTATGACGCGATCTGATATCGGATTATTTGATCACGAATATTGCACATATGATTGATACAGATATGTTGAAGTAATCGTTATACGCTTTCCGAATTTGTACCCGGTTTGTCCGCAGTATCACGTATCATCGTTCGATTTCACGATGTCCGTGTAGTGTCCAGTTTCGTTGCATCTCTCCTTACGTCTGCACTCGAATTGTGCGACGGCATCCTGTTTGAGAACAGGTGTTCGCGCGCCTCTCCCATTTGCTGACGATGCTGATTACCGATCAGCCTTCGTGTCCAGGCCGCTATCGCCGCCGCTATTGCTGACGTGTAGTCTGTACGAGCTCCCGAAGTTATTCACCACGTGCACAGATTATAAACATTCTTGTTCGATAAAAGCTATCGCGCAGCTCTCGCCAACGATCCTGCCTCCAACTGCTACGTCCGACGAATCTTATCGATTAATTTGGTAATGCGTATTATTATGATTATTTGTCTAAGAAAAACACTAAATATTTTGCGCGATTGTATTTTTATGAATTTTATTGAAAATTGCTTTCTCTAGCAATTTTTCTTGTATATTATATTTTTTTATATTATTTTATATTATTTTTTTATTTTATATTATATTTTTATTTTTTATATAAAGATTTTTCTTTACAATGTATAATTTAATCAATAATTATCCTTTGTTTTTCTGCGGGCGTGATGCTCAGAGAGTCAAATAAAATTATTAATTCATACAAATCACTTATCATTATTTAAAATAAAAAATTAAAGTATGCAAAAGTCGAAAATGTGAAATATTTTTATTTATACGTTATTTTCTTACGTCGTAATTTATGTTCCGAGTCATTCTCGCGATTGTTACATAATTTACACGTGGTTGCACATGAGGACTGCCACGCTGTCTGCGAACACGTGGCAGCGCTATCGATCGATAATTCCAGTCGATGCCTGAAAACGTCGCCTTCTACCACGGGCCTACCGTCACTGCTCGCGTATATATAATTTAACGGCGCGGATCGATTGTATCACGCCGTGCGAACGATCTCGGAGTGATCGATTGAAGAAGACATTGTTCTTGATCGCGCGAGGACATTCGAAGAGCCGAGAGATCCGAAGAGGAAACTGTCACGCGACGACGACGACGACGACGACGACGAATCTCGACGGGCAACTCGCTTCGCGCCACCGGCACTTCGACTTTGCATTTCTGGGTGCGTTTGCTCGACTAAGCGAGCCCTCCTCTCCGTCTTCGTCGCACCTGAACGACGACCTCCGACCCCACAAACCGCTCGTTCGGCGCGAAACGTGCCCGCGCACCCTTCCGGGCGCAGCTCCGCCCTGCTCCTTCGTCCTTTCGGACGAGGATCCAGGATCGGCTGCTTCCCTCATCCCATTTTTTTCTTCGCCACTACCTCTCGGTTAATCCCGTCACGACCGGCGCGTTTGGAAATTCGCGTAATTCGAGAAGACAACTTCGATCATAAAGAGAGAAGTCTCATCGTTTATAAGAAAATTATCTTTCTTCAACTTATCGTCTTAAATAATCACGTGAAGCTCAATTGCAGGTATTATATAAATTTTGTTAACTTTGAGAGAAATATATATATTTTTATATCATATTTTTCAATATACATAATTCTCATTTTTTTCAAATCATATATGATAGTTTTTTTTTTTTTTTAATAATTTAATATTATATATAATTTATTAAAAAGCCCTTTAATATGCGATCAGTCAAGTATAAGTTTACAAATTTGGGAAAAATATATGTGCCAATATCATTTTCGTATCATACTTTTCAATATACAAAATTCTTGTTTTGAAACAATGTAGAACAATTTTTTCTCAAATAATTCAATATTGTCTATAATTAATTAATGAAAAAATTATTTAAAAAATAATATTGCGTCTATGATGATTTGTGATAATTGAAACTTTATCCAATTACTAAATCGATATACAAGATTCAGTAAATTATCATCTCTCGCTGCTTACGAACGCTTGAATTCACGGCGCGAGAATGGCGGTGAGTTTCATCGAGGGGCACCGAGAATAACCGAAATGTGCCGGCTGCCATCGTATTCCGTTATAATTACACGCGCGCATGAACCGCCGTACGAGCCTCTCGAATCGTAAGGACTCGTTATTTTAACGAGAACTGGCCGCGGCCACTTATTGTCGGCCAAGTCGCCACCAAGTCGTTGTCGGCTTCGCGAAAAGTTTCGCGCGCGCGGGTCGGCGCAGAAATATCGCGACGCGCTTCCGCGCCGGTTTATTTTCATCCTGGAAAATCGTAAAACACCGCCCGGCACCTCGTCGTCGGAGAAACGACGAATACGAGCGTGAATCAGCTTCAGCTCACTTTCAGGGGGCTACGGTTGTCACCAGATCAAAGGATCCAATCGAGCGGGGCTCGTTCGCCATTCTATTTCCGCGCCCGCGGGATTCCACCGGAACAATTATATGTATATATATATATATATATATATATATCGTAAGCGAAATGACGAGCTGAATTTTCCGCTCGATGGCAAAAATATACTTCGATAGAGCTTCCGTTGAGGAACGTGTGATGATCCCAGTGAAGCTTACGCGTGGACAAGAGCGAATGCCGAGGTCGCTTCGAGAAGAAATGCCATCCAGCGTAGAATCAGAAGCGAGACAAATGATATTTATTACGTGTGGCCGGACTCGCTTCTTAGATCCTTGATCGGTGATTCGCGACGGGTTGAACGAGGCCACCCGCTCGAATCGCCGACGTTACATTGCGATTCGTTTAACGAGTCATAAATTTCCTCTTAAATCACTGAAACTGTACAGGATTTATTCTTAAATTATAAACTCATTAAAAAAAAAAAAAAAAAAAGGATTCGGACACTTATCTGAGATTTATATACTTATCTAAGAAATTTGGAAAAAATTCTTAATTTCATAATGAAATTAAATCGAATCGAATCTCCTCGTCACCGACGATATTCGCAGCGTGCATTTTCGCTCCAGTTCGTCGTCCATTCTCTCGCATCGCACAGCCGTCGGAGACGGCATCTCGCGTGCTCTCTCATTCAGCCTGCGCGCCTCTTCCTCTTGCAACATCATTTTTCTCTCCACCCCATAACCCGCTTCGCCTTCTCTTTCCCTCTTCCCTCTTTCTCTCTCGGCTCACCTCTTTCCTCCGCGAAGCGCTCTTTGTTTCCCGTTGCACGTGCTCCACCCGCGCGAGCGCGCGGATAAAAAACACGACCGAGAGAGAGAGAGAGAGAGAGAGAGAGAGGACTGTAAAAAAAGTGTAAAAAAACAAGGGGGAGGAATGAGAGAGGGTGGACCAGGTGGGAGGAGGATATGTGTGACTTCATAAGGCATCCATATTCAAATGGATATAGTGTTACGTGTGCGTGCTGGTTGCGTTATGCATTCGCAACGACGAGAGGCAGGTGTCGTTCGTTGGTGTTGGTGAGGGTCAGCTCACACGCGCGCGTCGCGCCCGAGTATGCGTATCTTCGTGCGACGAGAGAGCGCGCACGTTCTACGCGCGAATTGAATACAGTGCCTGTCAGTGGCGTAGGAATGAGCCTCGCTCGCCGATATGTAGAGCAACGCAATAGTGAAATATCTCTGTGTTTATAAATAATATGAACTGTCAAACAGCTGAGAAGTAATGATTTTTTTTTTTTTACAACTTGATATGAATTTTGCTAAATGTAATATAATAAGTTAATAATAATGCGATAATATAATAAATATTCCACGTGCAATTTGCGCGTCAAAGATAAATAAATTGCTTGGAAAAGCAGATTTCGTCGAATATGCGAATGCTTTTGATATCGGATGTATAATAAATGTGAATTTTGGAAAAGCGTTTTCCCATTTGACATCTAATATTTCGCACAAAAATTTTTAAAGATTTTTCCAGATAAAGGTTTCTGAAAAATTCCAAAATTTCTCCCAAATAAGTATCTATGTCGTGTGACTTACTACGATTAATAATCCCATTTGTTTTATTCTAAATATGAATCTTTGATCTAGAATTCAAATTCAAATTTTCTTTTCTTTTTTATAAATTATGTTGAATAAAATTGATATATTTTTATGAAATTGGATAAGAATTTTTATATCGGCAATTAAATTCCTTTAAAAGAAAAACAAAAGGATATTAGTTTCTTTTTGTTCACCGTTTATTGATTTTCTCGCATTTAAATTTCTGCCACAGACTGAATATAAAACGCTGCTATTGATCATAAGATAAAAAATTAATATCTGTTTTTATCTTTTTTAAACTTTGATTTTATAAAAGATTCAAAATAGTTAGCTGATTTCTTGGCTCTATTTAATTAATTACAAATTTTCAACCAGAACTAAATATCATTACTAAAGTAGATTGTTGTAAATTTTTATCTAGAAATAAAGCATTTTAAAAATAAGTTTAAAATTAAAATATAGAATAAAAATCGTCAAAATTGGAGAAAATATTGTAGAAAGCAATTTGCTTGAATTTAAAACATTTCACTTCAAATCTGAGTCTTTACTTTTAATTATCGAAATTTTTTTTCCAACACTTATATTGTTGAAGAAAGATAGTTTCTTGAGATGGAAGATTTCTCGGAACGCGACATGCGGCCCTGCCGCGCTGTGTGTACTCAGTATATTCAATTAATCTCCCTCCTGACGAGCCCTCCCAGGCGTCGACTTTACGACCTTCATGCCGAAGAAAGGACTCGAAGAGCGCACTGCGATCCGAGCGCGGCTCCGTGTCACGTTTGACGCACAAAAGATAGCCGCGCCATGCGTGCATTAATCGTAAAAACACATGTAGATCATGCATGTAATTGGAGCTCCCCCGATAACAAAATCTTATTTCTCAGTTAATTTACGTAAAGTATATTTTACGACGAAGTTAGCTATAACACATTTTAATTATCAAGATATCGCAAAGTAAAATATACGATGTGTAGCGAGGGGGCACAGATAATTCATCTACGTATCAATTTCATTTCAGTGTGAGGAGTCCATCGCGATATATATATATATATATATATATATATATATGGGCGTCTCAATAAATCAATCGAAGTATATCGTCGACGCGTATCCCGTTCACGTGCGTCTCCTTCGTATACGGAAGAAGCGTATGATTCGATTTTGGTCAAGGACCACCGAAATGACGCATGGGAGGGCCAGTTTTCCGGAGCAAGTATCCCGTACACAACCGCCTCGCGATCACCAATATTACCGTGAGAGAAAGAAGAGAGAGAGAGAGAGAGAGAGAGAGAGTCGAGAGATTCTTATCCACGCGAAGGAGCGAGATCGCCGATGGCGGAGGGACGGAGGGAAAGTGCCGTTAACGGATGACGTATATTAGGGATACTCTGGTCGAGTAGGGTACCCAAGGATCCAGGACCCTCCCTGTCCTTTAGCTGGCTATAAAAACCACTCGCCTTCCTTCTCGACCCTTACCTAAAAGGCCAATCCGCCCTACCGCCCTTATCGATCCGCGCGTTCGGTTACTCTCTTTGAGAGACTTGCGGACTCCTTTCTTGTTCTTTTTCTTTTTCTTTTTTTTTTTCTTTTTTTTTACCAGACCTCTCATCAATCCATCTCCCATCCCGCAACTTATCTCTCCGACCAATGTAAACGTTGCTTCAATAATTTGTACGCAACACGCAATTGTATGTTTGATTCTCTTAAATCTATACATTCTGGGAAATCTGTAGATTCTATTTACTCGCTAAATATTATATATTTTTTTCCTCCTTACTTAAGTTCTTTGGTTGCTGATCGATACCGCGTGAGGTATTACACTGTAAAGAAAATTCAAACTCCAGACAAAGTGTTTACAGCAGACGCACTGTCTGAATTTTCAGACGCGCAACAGATTGTCTGAAATTCTTTTCAGACACCGAATTCTAAAAATTTTTCTAAAGATAAAATTCAGATAAATTTAGATAAAATTCAGATAAAATTTAGATAAATTCAGATAAAAGTTCAGGTAGATTCAAATAAATTCAGATTAAATCAGATAAAGGTATGTCTGAATTTTTAGAAAATTTTTTACAGCGAAAAATCCATCTTGTCTTTTGAAATATCCTGTTTTCCGTGCGACTTTACATGAAATTCCCGAACAGTTGGCCGAAAGTTTTTCAAGTCCACTCGCGCTAATAATCGCCAACTGTAACTGTATCGGAAAACGTACAAATATTTATCGAAATAGAGATATTTATCGACAAACGTAGCCGGTGTGTGTATACGGCCGCCACTATGTAATCGCGTTACCGAAAATTTGCGCTCCCTTAACAATGCTTAATGCGCCGTTAGTACAGTATTAACGGGAGAATAATACCGTTCGTCGTGCGCGCATATAAACGCGATTATCTGGAAGGCATCTATGAATAAGAAGAATGAGCTTTTACTCTCCTCTTAACGTGTAGTAACAGAAGAGAGCCCGATGTGGAAGCCAGTAATCTTTTTTTTTTTTCTTTTTTTTTTTTTTTTTTTTTTTTTTTTTTCATTTTTTTATTCGAGTGCGTGTGGTACGGCTATGCTGATTGTCGTCGGGATAATAACCAGAGGAAGATGAATTAGATCACATTTACCTGCAATAATCGCTCAGGAAGCGAGAAACGACTTTTGCGTTTAATCTCATTCTACAGTCATCGTACGTATACGTGTGTGTGTATGTGTGTAATGAGAAGAAGATTATATCATTTGCATGCAATTTTTATTTTACTTTATGAATCATGGTTATCGGTTTCAACCGATAATTTCTAATTCTATTCTTAAACGAGGAATATTAAACGCTCATCTTGGAATTTTATATAAATTTATATAAATAATAAATTTATATAATTTATATAAATTATTAAATTTATATAATTTATATAAATTATAAAAAATAAAGAAACTTTTAAAATGATAAAATGAAATAAAAAGTGATAATAATCGTATAAAAATCTATCGATTTGAAATTAAAAAGAATACTTGCACTTATTATACTCCGCACATCGTAGGATTAATGATCTCATGGACTAATAAGTTCAACGTTGTTGGTTTTATTAGATGCGAGCGTTCCTATTACGAGGAACATATAAATGCGAGCGAGTCGCACGTCGTGCAAGCTGCATATTTTCCATCGACGATGGCAAGACAAGGAGAGGGGAGTGCAAGGGAGAGCGCGGGTAGAGAGAGGAGAATTGTGACGGCGGAGTGGGAAGGAGCGAGAAAGAGAGGAGAGGAGAGGGAGAGAGAAACATGTCGTGCCAGCCTATATCTAAGACGGTCGCATGTCATATCAGCAGTCATCGGACTGGGATATAGGTATGTCTGTATAATGCCGCGATAGTACCTCGCCGGTGCCCCTGTGTGTATATTACGGGGATTTAGCCGCCCCCCCCCTCCTCTCCCTCCCTCGTCACTCTCCTCTCACGAGGAGAGAGAAACCCTCGCATGCTCGGAGACTGATGTGACCGCGGAGAGACCGCCTCGTTGAGACATGCGAGCCGCCTTGTACGCGCAACCCTTGTCGCCTTTCGAGATCCGAGCGCGAAAAAAAAAAAAAGAAAAGAAAAGAGAAATATCATTGATGTTCCTGATCGCGTTTCTGAATCGCCGTTTTATCAATTAATTCGCAATGTCGCTGGCCGATCGTCTCCGGACTCGCGTCTCGTTTCTGCCTCCAAACGCGTGGAAAGAAATTGGGATTGGATATTTCTTTCTCTCTCTCTCTCTCTCTCTCTCTTTGTATGCATATACTTAATTTATATCTAATGCCCGATAAAACCGCGGTGACCGAGATTCGACTACCACAGTGGCATGCAAGCGAGTTACTTTATAAAAGCAATTCTGCGTTGCAAGTCTTATATTCCTAAGGAATTTCTCGGAAATTATTTCTGATTCTTATTTGATATTTTTCTTTTTTTATTTTTAGAATCGAGCTCGTGTGTGTGTGTGCGTGAAGTAACTGATTATATTTGCAAAATTCATAAATATTATTGACAAATGCAGTTTGTGTTAAAAATATTCTCCCTGCATTTTCTCGCGGATTATCCTCACAACGAATTATAAAATCATAAATTTCTGTATTATATTGAATATTAAAATAAAATTAAGGATAATAAAAAACGTAATGTAAAATGTATAATGACATTATGAAAATATATCAGGATTAAAAATTTTAAAAACTATTAGCTCTATTTAAAAAAAAAAAGAAGACATTAAGCACAATTAAAAGTAAATCAGAAAATAATCAATCTTCCTCTAAGCTCGCGCTTGAAGAAGAAAAATCAGACAGTAAATACACGTGGAGAGAAAAATCGATGGCGATGCTTGCACGATTTCTTCGAAATCCCGTTCATTCCCTCGTTAACGTATCTGATTCTTCAATAAACACGAAGATACACATCGTGGATATTCGCTGCGATGTATATGAATGAGGTGGCGTGTATCAAACGTTGAAGGAAAAGAAAGTAGGTTGAGCGCGAAGATTAAAAGCTTCTGATGTTTCGTATTTAAATGAACTCGTTATCCTGGATCCTTGAGCGTTGCTAGAAAATCGAGCATTTATAAGGCCGATTAAGGGTCTCGTTAGTATGCATTGGTACACGCTGTCATCGTGTAACGAGAGCACCTCTCATCTGACAAGTCGCGGACGTGCGTGACACACGATGCGCACACAAAAATTTCTTCTTGAAAATATCGTGCGACGAATAATAACTCTGTTAGCGGGAATATAATGTTCGTAAATATAATGTTCGCGACATGAAATATTAAAATAAAGCTATATCTCGGAGTGTATAAATTGAGGAGGCCGAATGCCGTGGTTATTAATTAAAAGCAAAGCATGAGGTTAATGGTTGAGGGGGTACTCTCATGTGACCTTAGTCGTCATGCATTTATAACTAGACTGAATAAACAAGGGCGATAAACTCGATAGCTTATCTTTTTACAAGAACGATATATCAAAGATAATCGCTCTCTCCGTTCTAGATTTATTTCCCTTCCGCTCTCAAAGAATTAAGCATCCTTAAAATTGACATTGGATCTATTAATTACGAGTTAATAAATAACGCGAATAAATAGCTCTATTCTTCGAACTAATTAGCGATTTGAATTAAATCCGAAGGAGACCAACGGGATATATCCGCCGCTCATTCCGAGGCATTAAATTATTATGCGCGTTCAATAGGGTGGACAAAGAACTATAGCGTGACTTCCGTGTTTCAGGTCAGGACGATATATTTCGTCATTATATTATTACGCGACTGGGTAAAAGGCATCGTATTTATCGCCAGAATATTAATTTCAACGTGAGCGAGATACACGTATCTTCTAGCTAAGGATTTAATTTATCGTAGAGATTGCAAGCTTTAAGCATCCATGACATATGTTACCGTGTCACATCGATTTTACAGATATTCCAGTCAGCATCTGTCAAAGAATAAGATCGAAGGAAGTAAGCGTTATACGATGATTTGTATAGAAATACTGTAATGTAAAAGCTGAATGGATTACAATCATGCTTGATATGTCAGAATAATGAAATAATGTCACATATATTGCGTATCATTACCCTAATTTCATCTGAAATATTATGCAAATTTTTTATCAATCTTCAAATACGCGGAGAAATTTGTGCATCAAGTTTTCTTCGTTTTTCTTAAAATCTATCAAAAATTCTGCATATTATTCTAATAATAGAAATAATAATATTATATAAAATAATAATAAAATTAAAATAAAAACAAATCAATGACGATAATAATAATAATAACTGTTATATTAAATCTTAAATATTTATATCCAAATTTTTATATTATTAATATCGAATATATTGTAAAATATTTCTCAAACTACAATATAATAATTATATGTATAAATATTTAAACTTATTAAATTAATTAATTAATTATTTATTCTTTTTTACATTTTTTCGACAAAATTGACAAACTAAATTTGCTCCATCTGCATATGTATCTCGATGACAAAACAGGAAGTGAAATTTGTACCGACGATTCGATTGACAAAACGCATCCAATCAATCGTTACCTTTTGCCTTATAATAAACAGGCTTTTGAGAGAGAAAGCGTGTCGTGCGCAACTGGATGCGTATTTACACACGCACGTATATGCGGATCAAGTGAAGGCCGGTGTGCGTGTTTTCGCGCGTAAGTGGCTTCAAGTAATTAAAAGCCAAGCGTGGGTCGAGTGCACGAGTGCGTATCATAGAGAGGGCATTCGAGTGGAAAAACACAACTAAACGCGAGTAATTGGAAGGTTTAAGGAAGGTAGGTTCCGATCTGATTAGGCCGACACCTTCATCACGCCAGAAAAGCGCGCGAATTTATATTTATTGTTTTGTTTAAATATCTATTTTTCACGTCATCCCGTGTTACACATACATGTACAACGTGTGTATTATTTTTTCTATTTTTAAAACAACATGCAAAAAACAAAATAGATGACTATGCTTTATTTTATAATAAAATATATTAACGAAATTTATTTTTTATTATTATTGTACATAAATATATATTAATATTATATTCCATAATATATATATGCAATATTAAGATATTTTTATATTAAATAATAAATTAATAAAATTAGAAAAATTAAAATAAGTGAAAGCAGAGAGAAGGAGAGTTCTTATCTCTTATCAAATTAACTTATTAAATTAATTTCCCAACAATATAATGTTGCGGGTAATGATTGTTTTAATGCATGTATATTAAAAAATTAATATGAACATTAATGTATATCGTAAAATCTGTTGTTATTTAATTAATATCCGCGAGCAATTTTTCCTTACGATGCACGTTGCCCTGGAAAAGCGTTCGAAACTAGAGAAAAACAAGAAAAGGGTTTCATGTCAAACTTTCTCGCACGCACGCACACACACACACACACATAAACATGTTTCAATTTAACGCGAGAAGTGGCGGTCGTCGTTAACGTTTTTAATTATTTTTTTCACCAGCGAAAAAAGTAATTTTATACACGCCCATTTTCGAGATTTCTGCCCCAGTAATTAAAGATGGTACGCGATGAATTATATAAAAGCGACAGCGCGCGAAATCGTATATAAATGCGGTGATATGATTTAATATGTATATTAAATATTCGAATAAAAAATTAAATTTTTTTAAATTGCAGATATCGTGTTTCTCTCTCTCTCTCTCTCTCTCTC
>JBCAUJ010000020.1:1988870-2001083 GCA_038406275.1 Cataglyphis albicans
TCTCTCTCTCTCTCTCTCTCTCTCGTGCTGCTGTCCGGCAGTTATATTCGAAGCAATAAATCCAACACAAAGAGCACCCTTGTTCTTCGAAGAGCGTCCACGTAGGATAATAAAACAGAACGTTTCGAATTACATTGCGGCTGTTTTCAAAACAGAATTCAATCTTTCGAACAGTTGTCATTATCATAAGTATCACGAACCTTTCGTTACGCTACGACGGACGGTCATAAAAAGTCTTCGCCCATTGATCCCTTTTCACTATTTTTTAGGCAATATTTGAAAATTTTCTAATATTTCGAGTATTACTTTATGTTTTGTTTAGTTAAATATTTATATCGATATATATATATATATATATAAGGTATATATATAATGTATGACAATTATAATATTTTATAATTATATATATTTATATACTTTATATATATTTTTTTACAAATAAGGAAAAATTATTCTATACGCCAGCGTATAATTTTTACATACGTTAAAATTTTATACGACTTAATCAATTATTGGAAAAGTAATAAAGAGCCATTTCGCTCTCACAAACTAGTTGAAAAGTTTAAAAAATTCGCTGGAATTTGCAGCCTTTATCAATTATCCTTTCTACGAGAATCCTGGAGCGGCAGTAGGGCAGGACACAATCCCGACTCATAATAGTATTTGTAAACCGGAATCAAATAGTGCAGAGAGCCGACGGTGAGCACCCTCGGCGCAGCATCAGGGGTTGTTATTCGCGGAGTTCTACATTTCGAGCGCGAAAGCGTGAGCGAGATGGAGAGGGATGGAAGTGATTTAAGACGGTCTCCCGCTCCTCCCCCCCCCCCACTCTTCCCTCTCCCCCCTCGCACCCGAGGCTTCCATCCTCGTCCCTTCGCCCTTCGCGTCCCTCTATCTCATCCCCCCCGGTGCGTGCATCGTTCCCAAAAAGTGGCAGCGGGGGGTTGCTTTGCGGCCGCCGTTGGCTTTTCGTTGCGGTTCGTGCGGGGGATGTTTCCTTCCCTTGTGAGCATATCCGTCCCCTCCTCCCTCGCCATCTCGTCGCCGTCTGCCTCTTTCTCTCGTGAACCGTGGCATATTACCGGTACGGTGGTGCCTTCAGCTCAGTCAATGTAAACCCTCGAAGGCATTTGCTGATTCAAATTAATCACAACCGAGGTAGCCTAAACCACCCCTTTACGTCACGTCTCCGCGTCGTGAGCTCGGGAGCATCGACGGGCCCGAGCAAACAGGAGCCAAGCATCTTTAATCACTCGTCTCTTGTACGCTGTATTATTCCTACATAAGAATCATTATAATAAATATAATAAATAATATAATATATTAATTTTGTAATATATACATTTGATATAAATACTTCAATTCTTCTACTTATTATGTATTGTCAATACTTAGCTTTTGCTCTAGAGTTAAAAAAATGGAGAAAAATTTCTCTTTCTTTTGCCCAAAATTTGAAAAGGCTTCCAAATAAATTACAATAAATTTCATGTAAAATTGCAGGAGTAGAGGAGTAATTCAGAATTAATTATACTTTCATATTTTAAATTTACAATCGCAAAACTAGCATGTCGTCAGTTACAATTAAGAATTAGTTAACAACGCGTCGGGATCTAAAACATTTTTTTTTTTTTTTACGGATTCCGCTGACGTTCAAATGAAAAAAAACGGAGTGAAATAGGGACAGATGAAGAGCGCAAGAAGAGAGAAAAGAGAGCGTTTTTCATCCCCATGACACGGCTACCCGTGGCTTGCTAGATTTTCGTCCCGCTGCATCGCCCGTTTCACAGGGTTGTATAATAAAGATGGAAGAAAAAAAAAGAGAGAGAGAGAGAGAGAGAGAGAGAGACAAAAAAGAGAAGCTAGATGGTCGGCGGGGAGAAGAGAGGTGCGAGTCCGACGAGAGTGCTCTTTAGAATTAGAGCAGAGCAAGCCTCCGCTCCTCTCTCTCTCTCTCTCTCTCTTTCTATTTTGCCGAGACTTCCTCTCCCCTTCCGTCCTTTTCTCTTCTCCTCCGCTCGATGAATCCGCGAGGCGTCTCATCACGCAACATTACCCACCGGGCTCCGCGCGACTCACAGCTTCCCTTTCACTCTTCCTCCCCCCCCCCCCACCCTCCCCCTCGCCGTCAGCTCTCTGCACTATACGGTCCCCCGCCTCCCCCCGTTTGCCCCCTATGCGCCCTCCGCCTACCCACAAGCCATCCTGCGGCCTCCGTCGGCAGCACTTGCATCCCGGCCACGCAACATTAAGCCCACTCCTCCGTATTTTTCCTCGGATTCTATGGAGTTTCCCTTGGGGGGGGGGGACAGAAGGAGGGGAGGGGGGCAATTGTTTTTTATTATTTTTTTTTTTTATTTCTCGTATGCGAAAAATGTCGTCCGTATATTGAACTCGCGAGATCTCGACAATCTATAAAATACTCGGCTTTGCATAAATTTGATTCCACTAACAAAGAATGAATATTAATTATTCCTGACGTATGAAATATTTTTATCGCACAAAGTAAAGTTTTATTTCAAGTATGTAAGCTGGAGTCTAATCGGAAGATTTTTCGATTACAATGAGATCTTATCGAAATTTTTGCGAGGCATCTCGCAAAAATTAATCGAGCTCTCAATACTGCTCCGCAGTTTATGGTCTGACTTGTGTGTGCGTGCATTTTATATTTTCTAAAGAGAAATAATCAATATTCCACGCTGCATTCATCTTGAATTTTTTTTTTTTTATCGCGTTACAATTTCTTAACCACCCTCTTGTCTATAAACAATGGCATTACGTGAAACATATATTAATAAAAACTTAAAATCGATGATATAATAAATTATATTTGAGATAAAGTTATATTTTATATTCTCCCATTGCTGGTATATTTCGCTATTTCTATTTTTCCATTTTATCAGCCGAGAGTGTCGGGGCGACGCGAGAGGCGGAGAACGCGGAGAAGTAGAAGCGCGGCAGAGGAGTCGGAGGTAGGGTTCCCTCTGAAGGGTGCTCCTACCAACGGATGAGGGAGAAGAGAGCAGCGTGGAGGAGCGCGGAGGGTGGGAAAGAGGTCTCGTCTCCCTGTCTCTATTGATCCTCCGAGGAGGAGCCGCGCGCACCTCGTCTTCCACCCCTTCTCGGCAGCAATCTCTCTCTGCACCGCGAGAAGGAGAGACAGGGAGAACGAAAGGGTGGAGAAAAGGGGGAGAATGGGAATGAGAGATAGACAGAAAGAGAGCCGTCATACACCGGTTGGCTGATGCTATTCCGGAAAATGCGGCGATAAAACGTAACTCGTCAGGTCTTTGTATCGAGCTCGCGTTAGTCAGGTTTGTTTGTTTAATAAATCTGGAATGTGCTTTCTCTCATATTTCTTTTCAATTTTCATATTGTACAGAGGTCTAATTAAATACGACGAAATTGCGTCTAGATTTCCGGTTCTCTCTTTTTCGCACTCCTAGAAGGGTCTAAAGCGAGAGTACCGTCAACTTTAATTCACGCGTCCATCCTTTCTCCACCGAGAGAGAGAGGTGCACGATTTTCAAAAGTTTCTACCAGCGAAAAGAATATCCTTCCATTTTTATTTTAAAAAACAATGAAAGGAATGGAGACTTATTAAAAAAATATGTGTCATTCTAATGACATTCCGCTCTTCATATACCCAGTGAATAAATAAAAAAAAAAAAAAAAAATTTTCTGCCAAAAAAGTCACGTTTAAATAGATAATTACTATCATACATTCGTTTTGAATTATCATTGTCAATTTTACGATTCGTTGATAGCTCGTTGCGTTTCCCGCGTAGGGATCACGCGGCTGCCATTGGCGCGATGTCAGTCACTATCTTCTCCCACTGCCATTCGTTACTTTTCATCCTCCCTCCTCTCCCTCACTCGCGCACAACTCGATCCATTGTTATCTCTGCCGAAAGAGAAGTGGGGCTTCTCATTGGTTGGATGATCTTCCCACTCGTGGCGATGCTTCCCTCGCTCATCAATGCCATCTTCCTGCGCGGGCTCCCGTATCGTTCATGATAGTGGTGTGCGTGCGTAGAGCCAGGATTGGGCCGAAGGAGCATCCTCCACTTCTGATTGGTTCGACCGCGGGAGCATCTCTGCTCATCTCCGTTCGGTTGCGCGCGCTGCCACGATGATACTCTCGGCTTTCCGTCTATCAATGGAGATATCGCTCAAAATGGAGGCTCCTTTGTCTCGGGAGAGCTACTGGCTTCTTCCACGCTCTATTCACGTTCTGCAAAATAAACGTAATAATTTATGGAATGAAAAACTCTGCTGTAAATTGATTACACTGATGCGATTGATTATTATATTTCATTAAATAGATTTTAAATGGGACGTATGGGAAGCAGGAGGACCAAGACCGGTGTCGCGATGATCTTGCAAACGGGAAGCAATAATAATGGCGTTTCCGCGCGGCAAAGTGTCAAAACTCGCTGTTACCCGCTCAACGAAAATGAACATTCTCCTTTAACGTCGTTGGCATCGAGAGAGAGAGAGAGAGAGAGAGAGAGAGAGAGCTCGTCTCCCAGAATAGCAGAAACTGTTAGTCATACATCCTGTCGTACATCGCGCTATAACCGGGCGCCGTGACGGTTCTAACGCCATTATGGTAGACACGCTAGAAGAGAAGCGGGAGAGTGGTGGTAGAGAGACACCGGGAACAAGAGGGAGGGCGATATTACGCGGAGATGTGTGGCGTGGTGAGAAAGAGGATTGAAGGAGAGAAACGGAGACTGCATCCACAACGATTGTGAACGGTCGTTGCAGCGGCAGTAACACTGACGGTGCTGCTGCATCTATTCATACACACCGTCGGCTTCACCGACGTCAACGGCATTGGCAGCGCAGCTTGCGCGTATCCAACGTGACGAGAGAGAGGAGAAAGAGAGAGAGAGAGAGAGAGAGAGAGAGGGAAAGAGAATGAGAGACGGGCTTGGCAACAGTGGCCACTTCTCGATGTTGTTCTTCCTCTCTCTCTTCTGTTCCTCATCACTCTATCTCGTTCTGTATCTTCTCTCCTTCTCTCTCTTCCTTTCTCGTCCCAGTCTTCCTTTACGAAAGAACTCAAAGCGACTGAGAGAATGGACCAGAGACCACGGGGCGGGGGAGGAAGTGCAGTGACATCCACGAAGGGTGCGACCGAGCAAGATGGTATGATAATTGGACGAGAAGACGAAGAAGGGAGAAAAGAGAAAGAGAGAGAGGATCGCGCAGAGAGAGACCGACGCACAGGTGGAGGACGGGGAGGAGTTTGATGAGGAACAGAGGTAGCGAGTCCCCTCAGGAGGCGGAGGAGAAGCAGGAAGAAGAGGAAGAGGAGGACGAGAAAGGGGGAAAAGGGGGAGGGGGAGTTGCCATGGCTACCAGAAACCGCAGTCGCCGCCGCCGCCGACGATGCGAGAGGTGTCACTGACTCCTGGCAAAGCTACCGCGCACACACACACACACACACATACGTATATACATATACACTGGCCATGGACAGGTACGCGCGAGGAGGCGGGTGGGTCGTGTCACCACAAACACGCATTGCGAGACACTGCCTGCGAAGTACCTTTCCGGTCTATCGCTGCCGCTAAGCCGACACTCCGCTCGTGACGAATTTCGTCTTTTACGTCGCGGCCGTTTGATCTCAGGTTCAACATCCAGTTCGAGTCGTTAAGGATGTTGAGGAAGGCAACGCGATTGGAAACGGCACTGGCTTTACACACAGACATTTCGCGCCACACTTTGACAATTAGAAAATAATAAGAATTAAGAGAGATTTGCATGTTTATATTTATATATAAATTTGCAAATCTCTTTTAATTTTTTATATGTTGCAGAGGTAAAAAAATATGAATTATTATAATTAATATAATTTTGTATATATATTAATATATACGCAAAATATATATTTTTAATATTATATACATATATTTAATAGAAATATTTTTCTGCTGCGAGGGATTCTTTATTATATATATTGTATGAATATTAAATATTATCATTTGGAATAAAAATAAAGATCCAAGGAGCAAGCAAGGATCTTTAACATACATATTAATGTAATGAAGTAATTAATGCTCGTGGAAAGGTAGATTGATGACCAATAATAATTGTCATTCTATTCGCATAATTCAATAAAAAAATTGGAACTTGAAATTTTTTATATTCCGCGAACGTGTACTATCTCGAATTTCCTGAATTAAATAAATAATTTAATATTTTATAAAACTTTTCATAATAACAAAATAATTTAGATATTTTATATATAAGAATTAAAATGATTTTTATTGATTACATATTTTTCAAAAGTTTGTATTAAAAAAAACTTTCTCTCTAGTAATTATACAATTTATAATATTAAATATTTTAAGAAAAACAAATAATAAAAAATAGATTACATCTAATGATTAGTTTTACATAATCAATTATTTTGGACATATTTTTTATACAGAATAGATCTCCAAAAGAATTAATTGATTGTATTTATATACTTAATTTGCTTCAAGTAACGTTCACGTGACGATGTGTATATCGAAGGCATCCCGAATTTCTTGATCTAAATAATCCGCGTGGACACAGCTGAGCTAACACGAATAATCCACGCGGACTCGGATCGATAGCCAATAAATCACAGTTGCTCGATTCTCGATCCAATAGAGAACTCGAATTTCGCCGACTCGCGAAACATCTCGTGTCTTATTGGCGTTTCGGACTTTCCTCTCGCATCCTTCTCGCGTTCACGTCGCATCCTTCTCGCGTTATCTCATCTCTAATATCTAAAAAAGACACGCTCGAGCGAGCATCGCTCGACTCCGCCGAGATCGGTAAGCGGATAAGAACTAAAGCAAAAAAAGCACCGACACACGCTTTTTTTCACAACTGTCAGTCGGTTAGGTGTCGCGCATCGCGCCGAAAGTGTGAAAAAACATGTTTGTTTACACCTTCATCTGTCATCGACTTTCTTATCGCGTGCGAGTGATTTATGTGTCAATTTAGTCACTCACACAAATCCCTTTCGCACATTTTAGTTACTCACACTCATTCGCGATTGTAATGCCTCGGTGTAGCTGCGAGTGTTTTCTTGAAAGTCAGTTTATTGAAAGCGCGTTTAACACGTATATTGCGATTAAAGCAATCAACCTCGTTTATATAAAAGGATAAATGCTCGCACATTATTTATATTCTTTTAATTCTAAATTGTAAAGTAATATTATAATTAATGTATATTAATATTAATTCATTGATGATTTTCTTATTCATTTAAAGCGAACATATTATTTAGAACATATTTTATTTATGTCTTGGAAAAAAATTTTTTTAATTATTTCGAGATTTTATAGACATATTTATATCTCTCTTTATATAAATAATTTGCAAATAATGTTACAACATTTGAAATTCAATACTCTCTTAAATGAAATCAGCGTGTGATCTGAAAATTTGTGTCACTGTTTTAATCAGTGATTTTTTTCATTGATTACAATTTAAGACAGCATGTTTTATGTTTAGACGTATTTTTTATTCAGGCCGTTCTTATCTTACGTTTTATTTTGCGTGCATGTAGGAGTGGAAATAAACTATAAAAAAAAAAGAGTTAACAGCAGTTGTTGCATTAACATCATGTGCACGATGCATATCACTCCTTGTTGAAGAACATCTTCTTACAATGATATATATTCATAGTATGAGAGCGTGGCTTTACACGTGTATTTTTCTTTCGTTTGCATAAAACTTCTAATTATTTATGCGCCTTGTATTGCATGCATAAAGCAATGCTTGTCGCAAACAGCATTCATGCATATGTAGAAATACATATGTTTACCTGCGGCGAATGCGTGTAAGATGCTGCTTCCTTAACGTCATTCTTCCGTTTGAATCTATTCGATGTATTTTCACTTCTAAGATATTCTGTACCTGTCAATATATTTTTTTTTTTAATTTTATGATTTTTTTAAAGCAGAATTGCATAATTGGTGTCCGAGAAAAAATTTTATTGCATCATTGTGTCATTAAATGTTTTCTTAAAATGAAATTTTAACGATGACAGTTATTTCTAATTTGTTTATCTTTGCCAGGAATTTTTTATTTAAAAACCGTCGTCAATTTCGTCGACAGAGGAAACGGAATCATCAGATGCCATAACTCGAGAACACGACGTACGATTTGCTGCGTGTACTTTCACTCAAAGTGACATTTCTGAGAATTGATGAAAGAGACACGTGGAAGACATGAGCGAGAGACCACCCATATTTTTTAATAAATTGTATGCGAGCGTCTCGATGTGAAGTAATTTATAAAATCAATTAAAAAAAAATCCTTTTCTTTAAATAATAAAATTTATCATTAAACTATATTAATTAATTCAACATTTTTCATAATAACATAATTATTTAGATATTCCACATATATAAAATTAAAATGATTTTTAATGTGTGTGACACACTTTAATCTATAAAATATTAAAAATATATATCATTCACATATAAAAATCGGAATGTGTATTTGCTATAAATCCTCTCTTGCTTTAAAAATATGTATACATATATAATATATATGAAAAATTTTTTAATTTTTATGACATAAATTTTTGTTAAACCAGTTTACATTCTTGCTCCTGGAAGTTGATGTACACAAAATTTACACACATAAAGTGCATTTCTTCTCCTTAGAATGTAATTTGTACAACTTAATCCGACAAGAGTGGACATCAGCGTCCTTTCTCCCGAAAGGTCGACGTGACTCAAAAAGACCACCGCAAACAGAAACAAAAGATTCGTCCCTTAACCTTAACTATAGTTCTCCTCCTCCTCGCTCTCCTTTTCTACAGTTTTTCTCTGTTTCTCCATCTCTGTTCCTCACTCCGCGCGCGCGCGCTCAGAACGGAAATTAAATTAAGGCTTCCGAAAATAAACCCGGGGACATTCAATTGTTTCTCGTGCTGAGGCCGAAATGACGACGACGACGGCGATGTCGAACCTCGTAAAAGATGAGAAACGATCTTAGCAAAATGGGCGCGACCTGATGCTTCGAGTACGCAGCCTGATGACGACCGCGTCAAGTAAGGGCAGTTAAGAGAGCCAAGGATCCGCGTTACGTGAGCGGAAAAAAAAAATAATCGAGAAGAAAAAGGTCCAGCGGGAGGGATTTGACAAGCGAATCTCTTTAATCGACTCGCCTCACGCTGCAAAAATTTTTTTGAAGGTAGCTGCAGCGAGTGTCATCATTTGCTGCTATTTGGATTTTTTTATTTTTATTTTTGTTGCGAAAATAAAAAAATGCGTTTAATTGTTTTCATTATAAATATTATATGACATAATATATTATTAAATATATTATTATTAATTTTTTAATTTTTTATTAATAATAGATTTTATTAATAATAAATTTGTATTAATAATATATTAATTTTTTTTATTATAACTATTATATTTAAATATATTATACTACAATATATAAATATATTATAATATTTTTTGTAATAAGAAAAGGAAACAAAAATATAGAAGAAAAGAGAAATATATATGAAAATATATCGAATAAAGACTTTGATTGCGATCAAATGAATTTTATGTGTGATTAATAGATAGAGAAGAAAAAATGTAAATGCGTTTTTGGGAAAGATTGCCGGATACAAGCGGTCGATGAATAATTTCTATACAAACGCGTTACAGTTTTATTTCATTCACGGCATTACGTCCGTGACACGAAACGCGGTCTCATTGTGCGCGCACACGGCGGGAACTTATGTAATCTCGCGCCCGACAGGAAAAGGCAGCGGGAAACGTGAAAGGGGGATGGGCGCTTACGCCACTGCGGCGATGCTCTTTCCACGTCTTCGTCGCTTATCGCGTGTACAGTCCGATTCGCCTCGCGGTCTCCATGGAAACCCGCGGAAAAACCTATCGATTCTCTCTTTGGAGAGACTCCTCTGAAAGAGAACTCTTTCAAGAATCCCTCGGTCCCTTTTCCGCTCCTCTCTTATCCACGGCTGAATCTCTCCCGCGTCTCTTCGCCTCGAGGGAGCGAGAGGAGAGGCCTTTTCCACTTCCGCCGGCGCGTCTCTCGCGGCCGGAAGAGAGCGCGGGGGGACGGTGAGGATGAGGGGAGAGGAGAGAGGCGAGAGAGGCCGAGCGTGGCGACGTCGTTAAAAGAGGTTTATTTCGCTAATAAGACTGGACCTGTGTGCCGTGCTTATTGAAACAATAAAGAATCACCCTCTCCGGGTACAGGTGGAGGGTGAGAAAACCCTTCAAGATGGCGCGCCTTCCTGGTCACGCCAAGTGGATATGCCAAGAATACGTGCACTGGCTGCAGAGTGTCGCCTGATCAACTCCCGATGGATTTATCGCTGTGATATTGCGGTCCTCTCTCCTTTAGCTTCTCTCTCTCTCTCTCTCTCTCTCTCTCTTGTATAGTAGTTTCCCACAATCTGCCTCTAAAATCCCCGATCGACGTCCTCTTGTTATGAACAACCGCTCGAAATTACATATACAGGGATGATGAATACGAGCTTCGAAAAATCTATCACGTTTTAAATTTTTTTATTTCAATGACGTATATATATTTTTAAATTTATATAATATAAATTATGTTTATCGGATCGCTTATCATTACTTGTTCATGGAAGGTAGAAATTAAAGCTGACAAAAAAATTGTGATAATTTAATAATGATACGGATATATTTATACAATGGACGCGATATACTCTTTAAAAAAAAAATAAAAATTAAGGAATTAAAAAATAACGGATGGCCAATTTGCGACATTAACTTTGCGGTATTTGAGTGCGTCATGTAGTAGAGAGAAATTTATTGGTTATCGGTTACTCTCGCGGCTCTCCTTCGCGGCTCACCGATAGTTTTATTTCACGTCCACTTCTCTTTCCGTCATTTCCGTAGATTATTTGATACGCCGCTTCTTTCTTTTTGACATTGGACCTATAGTTAAGAAACTTTCTTATATAAAAATTTTTTCTTTCATAAAAGCACTTTCTCGCTCCATGAAATATCAAATATATCGCAAGATAATGTGCATCGGAGTCTTCTTATAAAATTTTCGCTAAAGACAAAATTTGATAAATTTTCATCGAATTAATCCGGATAATCTGAAAGGTCTTTACAAGACCTATAATAGATGCCTGGAAGACGTTTCTGTTGTCTATTAAATTTCACATCTTGTCAAGGTTCTAATCATTCTTCCTTCTCCACAGCTTACGTCACGTAATTATTCATCCCCATAGCGTCGATACCCTTCGGCTACGCTACCCGCGACAACGAAAACTTCTCCGTACAGATGAGTTTTATCCTCTGGGATCCCGCACGAGATATGCTCGGAGGATGGTGTGTGTCTGGTTGAGAATCGATAGAGCTCCTACCGAGACTACCCCGCGAGACACGAATTCCCGGATTCCATGTCGCCACCCCTAAAAACCCCATCTACTACTGAGCGCAATCCCCTCCTCCCCCTCCCTCCTCCCCCCGATCCACCCCTTCGGTGCTTCTCGAGGCACCGTATTACCTCTGGACGAGAGGACTCCGAGCATAGAAAGAGAGGACGACCGAGTGAGGAGACGGAGAGGAGCGAAGGGTTCATATAAAGAGCCGAGAGAGAGAGAGAGAGAGAGAGGGGGAGAGAGAGAGAGAGAGAGAGAGAGAGAGAGAGAGAGAGAAAGAGAGAGAGAGAGAGAGAGAGAGGGAGAGGAAGGAAATAGATGAAGAAACGAAGGCGAGAGAGAGAAAGAAGGGACGGCAAGGAGCCAGGGGGACGAGAGAGGGGAAGGGAAAGGGCTGGAGAGCAGCGGTGAGGGCCGAGCACAATGGACCGCCTCGGAGATTCGGAAATGTCGAGACCCACGACCCTGAATGGGAGACGGATGAGGACCTTGCCCCAGCTGGATCGCAGGACAATGCATCCTGGAAGACGAATGTTAACGCTGGCGATAACGCGGTTTAATGTAGGAATGGATGGTTTCTCGGGGTTTCTGCTGTCAGTATCCAATGCCTATCGTCAGTCGTCGCTCTATCGTCCCTCAACTTTTGTTCATCAACGATAATCTTGATGAAAAGAAGATTCTGAAAAGACAATTTTTGCATAGAAATGCAGGTCGAGTTGAAAATAGATAAGATCGAAAATATAGTCTTGTAAAAAAAATTTAAATGTGTTAAAATAGTTTCTACAAACGATAAGAGAAACAATGATGGAAACTGTCAAGCGTCGAACTGTCAA
>JBCAUJ010000020.1:2058310-2078583 GCA_038406275.1 Cataglyphis albicans
AAAGAGAGAGAATATATATATCAATATATACATATATATATTGATAATAATATATTTATAAAAATCTTTATTAATTTATTTTGATATATTAATAACATAATTATAATAGAATATTTTGAAACAATTTTAAAATAATTTACAATAAACAATAATATTTATATGATGGGTAGACTATTTTAAGTAATTTATAAAATAATATAAAATACAAAATACACGAAAAAATATATATAAAATAAATTAGTCAATATTTACCAACTTGTTGTATGTTGAACAACAACCAATCAGTTTTCTTTAATTTCAAATTAAATAAATAAAAGTATGACACGTTTAACCAATAAAGAGGTGAAGTATCATTAAAATTAAGAACGCTTTGTATAGTATATGTCAGAGGTATGCAATAATGATATGATGAATTATAATTTACTATTAATACTTCCATCTTGCCATAAGGATCATCATAATATCGCTTGATACTTATAGTAGGATAATGCTTTTGCTTTGTCCATGGATCCATTATATGAATCATGTCTAATATATCTGATTCTTTCATTGTACTAAGATGTGTGTCAACTATACTTTCATTCAAAGATCTTGCCAAATTTTTGTAATCTAGATCGCTAAATTCACAAAGTTTTTAACATCAAAAAATGTTTTTTAGAGAAATTTTGACGGGATATTATCAAAATATATAAAATTGTTTTATATTAATTTAAATATATATTTTACATTTTTGTTTATTAATTATTATCATATATAATGTATTATAATTTTAATAAATGTTTAATAATATCTATTTAAAAGTAACAAAATTTGATTAATATTGTGAAAGATAAATACATATATAAGTGCACTGACAATGAAGAAAAGTTATTTTTTTAATTAATTAAATTTGTTTAACTAATTATGATTTCCATTTCTTTAATTGAAATATTTAAGATAGTCATGTATAAATATAGTCATGTTAGATTTAGTATGCTCTTTCATTTGATTTATATATTTAAATATTTCAGTAAAAAAAAAAAAAAAAAAATACTATTTAATTGGACAAAATTAAGCAAATTAACATTTTTTTTTCAGTGTGCTAATTGAAACATATTTAATTATATTTGAAGTAAACGAAATTACGTAAGATTTAAATAATATAGCATAAGTTAAGATAATAATAATTGTGAATTAATTAAGCTTTTCGAATAAGGCAAGAAATAAAACAAATATTATCTGCAAAATTGTGATAAAATTTGGATTAATAAAAATAAATGCAACAAACAAAAAATATATTTTACGAAAACTTATTTACTTCTATATATAAACGCGGAGATAATTAATTGTGAGAAAAATAAAAAAAGCACTATAAACACTATAAGCACTATATTTTATAAAATTATTATATTTAATATGTTTAGATTTCTATTGTATATTAATTATTATAGCATATTACTTACTTGTTTATTATATATGTGCGTATAAATTTCCAAAATATGTTTTCAGAAAGTGCGATTTGTAACATCCGCAACATAATAGATACTACAATGATTTATACCATAAAAAATCAGGTTAATTATAATTTAAATATATATATATAATTTATATTTTATAAATTAATTATTACATTTATTTATGAACATATTTAATTTGCTGGAAAATTAATTTTATATACATCAGCTAGAAATATATGTATTTAAATTTGTAAGAGATGAATAGATAAAGAGATAAAGAGATAAATATTTAAACACATCTATAATATGATATATATATATATATATATATATATATATATATATTTATATATATTTTATAAGAATAATATATGTATTATTATGATATTTAATTAGATTTCATCATTATTTAGTTTTCTTATTTATTTATAACATTTATATTCACAAAAGAAGCAATTATCAATTATTGTCATATCACCTTTAATGCAACGGGGAAATTCAAAAGAACTGTTGAACGAAGATGTATTATAAGAAGTGTCAAAATCAAGAACTTCATGATAAGATTGTATCACAAATAAATCCATTATGTGGAAATCTGGGAGTGCCTGTACAAAAAAGCAAAAAAGTTGCAATAATTATAGTAATGGAAACCAAATATGTTTACGATAATAACACTAACGCTGCTATTTTCTAAACATCAAAGAAGAAATTATTGCTTTCATGTTTATGTCGTAAAAATATATAATAATTATGCTTTTTAAAATAATATAAATTTTTCATTAAAAATAATTTTGCAATAATTTTAAAATTATATTACATACGTAAACATTAAAGTATCTAAAATATGTGTAAAGTATGTGTAGGTATTATTTTTTATGTAATAATCTATTCTATTATAAATTTTATAATAATATTTAAAACTTTCTAATAAAATTAGCATAAAATGATTTTAGCAAAATAAATAATAAAAATAAAAAGAATATTTGATACTGTCTCAATATACATATATTCATTGTAAAATTAGTCTTTCTAGAAAAAAAATTATTTTTTAGAAAATGTGAAATCTTTTTAGAAGAAATAATATGTAATGTAATATGTGATATAGTGCGTAATGTTTATGTTTTATATAAAAATGTTAAAATTATATAAAGAATATGCGGCACATAAAACACTTTTAAATAAAAATACTTTAAAATAACCTTATCGATGGCATCGATTCCTAAAAATCTAATAAGACAATCGTTAAACCAAAATAATGCCGATGCCGAATTCAAATTATAAACTTTATAAAACCATCCCTGTGATATTTTATATCCTATTAGATGAGATATATCAATTTTATGAGCAGCAGGTTCTATCTTTTCATCATAAATAATGTCTTCCTCTCTGAAAATAATAAAAAAGAGTTTCTGACAATGTTTCTTTATGTTATTAAAATCTTGGAACTTAATAATTATATATATATCAATATATTTAAGTATATTAATACACATACATAATATTTTATCTGAAATATTAAATTTGTACATAATGAAATTTTATGTAAAAATATAATTAATTAAATTAAAGTAAAATTAACTTAATAATTTAATAAATTAATATATTTTTTTAATTGTGTACTTACCTATAAAAAACTAATCCCAATAAATTCTCCACATCTTCATCTGGAAAATTTGGAATCGCAAAATGATTCACTTTCGAAATTAGGTTATTCCATTTGCTTTTCAAGTACAATGCAGTACGATAAATAACGCTTTCTGCAAATAACATGCCCAAGGCGGAGCAATTTCTATACCACACATTTGTAATTTCAGTGTTATAAAAATTCATCACTATTCCTCTTATGAGATAAGTAGGCAGTAAAGGTGTAGTTTGGATGTGTGTAAGCGTCATGCCTTCATTATCTTCTTCCGCTTTTTGTACCGTAATTGATAAAACTGCGTATTCACGACAATGCTTTATAGTAATGTTAAAGGTAGATTGGAAAAGTTCGCTCAAGCAAGGAAATAATTGTCGGGCTCCAAGTATATCAAAATGCGTTGGCATTAACCACCTATTATTACAAGAATCAAATAACAATGAATTTTCAAGTATTAAAAGAAATATTATAATGATTTTAACTGTTTAATCACACTTCAATACAATATCTTGTGTTACGTTGCGTAAAATATTTTTTTATACTATTCTAAAATAAATTTAATTATTTTTAATCTTTCAAATTTAATGTAACCAAATTTTTCAAATAAATATCAAATATCAATATAATATCAATATAATCAAATAAAATTATATATTTTAGAAAATAAAAGAAATGTTATAGAAGAAGCTTTTCTCATATTAATTAAAACTTTATATTCATCATTATTATCACATATGTTAATATCAATATTATCATATATGTTAATATATGAATTTATATTTCATATTTCTATGAATTTTATGACAAAATCACTAATTCAAATTTTAATTTATATATATACATATAGAATTAATCATACATAATGTTACGTATATATATATATATATATATATATATATATATATATATCTGCAAATTAAAATTAATATAGCTTGTACACAGTGTTTGTATGTGTTTATAATAAATAATGTTTATAATTTAATGACATATATATATATATATATATATAGTATTTTAATAGTAACTCACCATTTATATTTTTGTTTGTAAAAAGTTGTCAACTTTGTATCATGATTTATAATATTATGATATTTTATAAACAAAATGTAATGTTCCGGTGATACAAAATTTATATAGAAAATCTGAACACTTTCATTAATATTCTTATGTAAATAATTTATCGGATAAACAATAATTTCTTTATTGTTCCCGTAAATTCTTGGCGGATTATCAGTCATAATTATATTATTTATACATTTAACTTTTGAATACAGTGGTAGGTATTGTATTGGTACAAGAATCGTAATGCTATTATTACATTCGCCGAAGAAAGTATTTATTTTGATATCGGATTCAAGTAGGACATTATAACGTACTGATATTATTTTATGAAAGTCATATAAATGATTTTCATATAGTGCAATTTGTGTATCAGTGAAAAAGATCTTCGCACTGATGAATGTTAAATAATAGTTAAATAACAATAGCTTTAGAAATATTGTCATGTTAATTGTTGCCTCAGATACCTACTGAAACATAACTTTGTTAAAAATAGAACAAATAAGGAAATTAAATTTAACAAAACTTTCTTCCTTGCCAAATTAATCTAATTGAGATACAATTTTCAATATATATTTATAAAATAAAAACATACATTTAATTATAACAAAAACTTCAACAAATTATTAATTCTTTTTAATTTAAAAATTTAATAGCACTTTTTTTAGTTTTAACGAAAGATTGATTTTAATTTGCAGCAAAGAAACTGAAGCCATGTGGTTCAATATTGAAAGCTATATGTTGTTATAGTTTGTCTGTATCTGTCCTATGATCAATACAGTTCTGTTTATTTTTTCTGTATTATATGATAATTACTTATTTAATAAAATTAAAGATATACAAACTTTATTTAATACATTTTCTCATAAATAAATCAAATTAATTATTCCTTTAATTATTTTTTTTCTTTTTTCATACTTTTCATACTTTTTTCATACTTATTATAGTATATATATATATATATATATATATATATATATATATATATTAAATTTTCTATTTTTTATCATATTTTTAATTGTTGTTATTATAAAACTACTTTCAATTTAATATATTTAAAAACCCTATAGTAGATTTTAATTATACAATATATAAAACATCAAATAAATAGGGGATTTACATTTTTAATAGATAGTAAATGAATATCTTGAACATTACATTTGATATCTGTGATATAAAATAAATGTAATCTTAAATATATTTTAATAATATCAATTTCTGCTGATAATATTTCTGATTATTTTTTTGATAATATTTCTGATAATTTCTCTGTAAAGTAAATGTAAATCTAAAAAAAAATTTGCTTAAAAATTTTGCTAAATTTTATATAGGTATTTGTAAACTATGATAGTCAAACACGTACGAAAAGAGAAACAGAAAAAAAAATTTAGGAGAAAATATTTTATTTCTAATAGCTTACTCTATATGGTGAGATATGTGTATCAAATCTTTGTAATAATTAATTGTAATAAATTGACAAAACTATCACTAACATCACACTGTGGTCTACACGATTTTATCATCAAACCAAACCAAAACATCATCAAACACTAACAGTGTTCGGTACATGACATTACAATAAATACGTATGTTATGTCAACAACTTCTAAGATCGTTAACATATATTTTTATAATCATTATTGTAATAACCGTTATTGTTAGTAAATAATCAAATTTGTATATAAAATATAAATTTTATATAATTTATTTTAAAATGAAAGCAACCTGTTAATAAAAATATTTACAGAGTTTAGTTTCTTTCACATATTTATACAAATAAATAATTTTTTTTTTATATATAATTGTTTCTTCTATTTTCATTATCTTTATTAAATTTATATATAGTTCAGAATTTGTCAAAGACAAATAATTTTCTTTAATAACAGAAATATTTCTTAAAATTTTGGGATGTATATTTTTATATTAACATATAAATATATTTAACGTATAAAATTTTAAATAAAAAAGATCGTAGTAAGGCAGATTTTGATTATATTTTAAGCATTTATCAAGAAATTTATGTAATAAAAACAAACTCTCATATATTTTTTTAAATATTAAATAATTTTTATAAACAAACATAATAATTATTAAATATATAAATAATGTAATTTGTATTTAAATATTGTATCTAAATATAATAAAGTAAATAATATAATAATAATATAATAATAATATAATAATAATATATATAATAATAATATAATAAAGTTAAAGTTTGAATTAAAGTTTAAAGTATTATATATTTGTTCTGCTTAAAAAATAACTAAAGGAAAGATTAACAAGAAATATTGTTGGACATCTCAAAAATAATATGTATTTGCAAACAAAAACAAAATAATAAAATATATTGACAAAAATTAAATAAAAGTGTCAATTATAAAATTATCGAAAAAAATAATATAAATTAGCGTTGTACATATTATAAATCAAAAAAGAGATGTTAATAAAGATAATATATTCTAAGTTTTATATTTATAAATTTTTTTAATATTAATAATATATATTAAAATTTAACATTTTATTAATAATCTTTATTTATACTCATATTACAATGTATTGAAATATTGTTTGTAATTTTTTTTTTTAATAAATAACATTGATTAAATTGTAATTAACATTTTTTAACATTTTAAATATTTTTATAGTAATAATACTATATTAATAATTATAAAAATTAATTAATTTATATCTGTATATCTTTTAAATATCTGTATATCTTTTTATATTTATTCAACATACATATATACATATACATATAAACATATATATATATATATATGTATACATATGTTTATGTATGTATATATACATATGTATATGTGATATGTAGATAAGCATTTTTAATAAAAAATTTTAATTATAAATTATATTAGTATTAAATACATTTTAATTAAAATAATAAATTTATTTAATAAATTAAAAATGTATATATATATAATAAATGTATATATTTCACAAACAAGAATTTAATTTAAAATTTATAATCAATACGTTTTTGAGTGTACTAATGACACATGTTTGTTTTTTGTAATGAAAATTTTAAATATTAAATTTAAAAAATATAAATTTTTGTTTGTGTAAATAGCTATGTGATTTAAATGTTTTTTGTTTATAAAAAAATTTTATAAACATTATATTTGGTAAAATATTTTTATAAATGCGAGTGAATCATTAATACGCTTTTTTAATAATAATAATAATAATATAATAATGAATAATCAATAACATAAATAAAAATAAATAAGAGTTATATAAAAAACGTTTACGGAACAAATAGATATGCGCTCGTCCACGAGATTACACACGTTTGCGCTCTACATTTTTTACTTTTTACTAATTTTAGAATTGGAGAAAAGCTTGTGCGAATTCATGTTGATTTTTTATTTGTATGCGACGAATTTTTATTTTTTTCTGAATTTTTAATATATTTTCTTCGTATTCCTAAAACAAATTATATCAAAGTTTATTTGTAATAATTATTAAGCTATAATAAAACTGTTATAAGAATAAAAAAAAATTTCATTATTATTGCATAAGCATTGGCAAAAAGCGATATACATTTTCACATGATTATTAATGTAATGGAAATTTTTAAATTTATGCTTAAATATAAATATGTAATTCTATTGCAATTTATATTATTATTTAGATTTTTAATGTATATTATAGTAATAAAAATTTATTATTCTCTTTTATAAAAATACTTGTTAACACAAATTTACAATCTTTTTCTAATCAATAGAAAATTTGATTTTAGTAAAATATTATGCCGGATAACGGAGAGTATTTCGTTACGGAGAGTTATGTGTATATATATATATATATATATATATATACACATACGTATATAAATAACTATATGTAGATACATAAATATATATATAATATTTTAATTGATAAAATTTACCTTATTTATATGGGACAACATTTTTGAGCTATATGCAAAATGTAGTTTCTTTCTCTTCAGATTACCCTTTTCTTTTTTCATATCATCCAACACAAAATTCTCGAACTGAAAAAATTATTTTGATTTTTATCTTTAATAAATAATAATTCAATAGTTTTGTAAGAATCATACATAGATAAATTTATAAAACGTTTACCTTAGTAAGATGTTGGTCATCATATAAATGATTAATAATAACAGCTAACGTTGCAACTGAGCTGATTTGTCTATATATATAAAAAAATATATATAAAAAATATATATAAAAATATAAATAAAAATATATATATAAATATAAAAATATATATAAAAAATATATATAAAAAAAGAAAAAAAAAGAGAATATAGAGACAAAATTCATGATTGTCAATTTAAGAGAAATGTACTTTCATAAAACAAATATTATTTATAGTATTTGTTTATTAAAAATATTATTTATAATATTATTTATTTATAATATTATTTATAATATTATTACCTGGGTATTATTTCTTTGTAATTATTTAATACGTATTCACGTATATCATCAATTTTAATATGTTTTGCAATCATAGTAAAAAAATCATTAATAAGGGCCAATTTTAAAGTATGATTTTCCGAATTCGGATTCATAATTATACTTTTTAAGTCTTGCAAATGGGCTTTGATGATATCAATATTTTGGATGCAAGTCAAGAATTTAGAAATTTTATGATCATTGTTTTTCACCCAAATGAAAAGCATGTTTTTCCAGTCAAGGTAGTGTTCCATAACCGAAATCAAACCATAACAGTATGTCCATTCCTTCCACCATGGCAAAACTCTATGAAATTCCAGAAAAAATAAAATTCTTTAATAAAACTTTAGCATATAATTATGTGTATTTTAATTTAATAACATTTAATTTTATATGAATTATAAAACGTTAAGTATAAAAGTACTATAAATGTAATAAAAATAATTACTTATTTGTATTTGGGTATTCAAAATTTAACATTAATTTATTTCGGGCTTCTTTTAAGCACTCGTTGTTGCCTAATAAACATGACCATTTTGCAGCTTCTTGTCTTAAACATTTTGAATGTTCCTCGAAAGCAACGTAAGGAAGTTCTGTGTATTTAATTTTATTCAATACTGACTGTAATATATTTCGTATCTTTACCTAAAAATTATTGTTAAATAAAGTTTTATGTATGTTCTTATTTGATATAGATTGTGCAATATGTTTGCGAATTTTTAAATAGACAAAGTAGCAGAGAAAATGTATATATATGTATGAAAAATATACTCTTTCTTTTTTAATTTTTTAATTTTAAAATCTAAAATATTATAATATAATTTAATGTTTGTGTTATATGTATTCTACTTTTAGAAATGATTCGATAAAACAATTATTTTCCATGCATATTTATCTAATATCTGATAATTTTATTGAATATATATAAAGTAACAATTACCCTCAAAAAATCGTTTTTACCAAAATTATCAATAGTAAAAGTACTCGACATGTATTCTAGAGCTTTGAACATAGGATACCAGGCCACATAATCTATCTCTTGCTCTAAATAAGTCACGATATCCCAGAATATGGAAGGTTCGAGTTGCTGTGCCAGCATTAAGTGAAAAGCATCATCGATAATTTGAGCACGATTGAGAACGTGTATATTTATGTAATTCTTAGATTTTAAATAACGTGAAATTAATTTCCAATTCTCTTTATCATAATTTACGCGATAGTATCCTATAAAAATAATAAAATTTTTAATAATTTAAAATGTAAAAAGAATCAAATAAAATTTTAATTGCATTTTTTTTCTAATTTAATACATATATAAACCGTTTAGCATGGCAATCGCGAATCTGTCAAAAAGTATATTTGATACAATATATGCTTATTGACAGGATCATGATACTCATTTTTAAAGGTTTATCTATACATCTTTTTGTTATATATTTAATTATATATGTAATATCTCAAAATATAAAAACAAAAATGTGAACTAACTAAACTTATACTCAATTACTTAGAATAAATATGAGAGAATAATATTTATTGATCGATGTTTACCAGTTTGTTGTAAATTAAATATTATCCATTGATTGCTTGTACGATTTTTCATCATCTGAATATATTCGATATATTTGGATTGATTATTATATGATTCTTGGTAGACTTGCTTCAACCAAATATTAGGTGAAGTATTATTAAAATTTAATTGTATCTGCGTAGTGTAACTCAAAGGTATACTCAAATTTTTTGTTATATTGACAGCTTCTATTGTTACAATCTCCGTTGTAAGCAGCGATTCATCATATTTTCGTGTCACTTTTATAATAGGATAATGTTTATGATTTAGCCAACTTTTCAATTGCTCTACACTATATATAGCATTAAATTTTTCTTTTGTTGGCACAAGTGAATCCCATTTTTGTTCATTAATATAAGCAGTTCTCAAAGCCGTCCTGTAATCATTTTAATAAAATGCACACTAAAATTCAAAATTTTAATTCTAAATTAAATAAAATTAAAAGAATTAAATTATAATATTCAAAGATAAGCAAAGAATAGTGACAAAAAAATATTTTTAAAAAGTCTATATTATTTTTATTAATAATATTTACTTAATTATGTTTTATATATAATTATTTTATATTATAGTACATTATTTATTATAGTACAATTACTTATTATTTATTATTACTTATTATAGTATATTACTTACTCATATACGCATAATATCATTTCCCGAATTATATGTTTCAAAAATAATGCTTCGGTAAAAGCATGTTGCATCATACGCAATATAACGGATCCTTAGTATCATCAAAGAAAAAAATATGTGATTAAGTATATTTAAAAGTATATTTATTTTCAGTTAGTTAAAATTTATATCTTTTTATTCAAAAATATGCCGTTCAAATTTTTATGTTCAATGATTAAAGATGATAGCATAGTGATATATTAATAACTGTTAACAGTGATGTGAGCCATTCTATATGTTCAAGTGTATATATATATATATATATATATATATATATATTTGTATGTGTAATATATTTTTTATGATATAATATTTAGTATTATTAATATAACAATTAATTAAAATATAAAAAAATGTGTTTTTTATATAACACTTATGTTTAAAATGTTTTTCCCACAGACTATTCTTAATTCTTAATTTACATTATTATACCTTTGTAATAAGAGATTATTTCAGAAAAGGCGGCATGTGACGTAGAAGACTGAAGATGCCCATCCCAACGTAAAACTTCATGTTGAGTTTGAACGACGAATAAATCCATCATTCGAATCTCTGGAAAAGCCTGGAGAAAAAAATTTTATGTAATTAAATGGATATAAAATTGTGAAAAAAAATTTGCATTTATTATAGATCGCATTGCTATCTTCTAACGCTAAAAAAAAACTATTTTTCTGAAAATTAAATAAAATTTAATATTTTTACTTTTATATTTTAAATTTTATAAAAATATAAAAATGTCAAATATACGTAATCAGTATTGTAATGTTAAAAAATAAAAAAAAATTTGAAGATAAATAAGAACATCTTGTATTATGTCGTATGATAATTAATATTGTATAATTAAATCTTGTACACATTACTATTATTTATTGCAACTAAGTATAAGTATCAATATATAAGTAACAAATAATTTTAAGTTTTTAAACATATTTTGTTTTTAATAAAAATATGTTATATGTCAATAGCTATTTAACTGATTAACAATTTTAAAGATACAAAAATAACCTTATCAACAACATATGCTCCCATGAATGTGGCCAAAGCTTTTTGCACCCACGGACTAAGAGAACAATATACTTGAAAGTGAGGAGGCAATTCTTGTGTTATTTTATATCCTATTAAGCGCGTTACTTCGATTTGATGGCCAAATGGATCCTCATTTCTATCATACATAATATCTGCTTCTCTAAAAATTGTTTTAAATAATGTGCAGTTAATTGTATTGTGTGTACATGTGTAAGTTTTTTTTTTAGAATGTTTCATAATATTCTCTTTATAAAAAACTAACTCAATTTAATATATATTAATTATTAAATAAATCAAGAAGTTTTGATT
Source organism: Cataglyphis albicans (assembly GCA_038406275.1). Taxonomy (NCBI): domain Eukaryota; kingdom Metazoa; phylum Arthropoda; class Insecta; order Hymenoptera; family Formicidae; genus Cataglyphis; species Cataglyphis albicans. Next base: position 2,070,470 of record JBCAUJ010000020.1, read on the forward strand.
GATTTTGAATTGAAGATTATGCCAAACATTTTTATATAATGATATTATAGTAACATTATAATGATATATTATTTATATTAATTCAGATATTATTAAGAAAGTATACTCGCAAATAATTTTAACTTTTTAATTATATTTACTTGATTTTTAAAATATATATTTTTAATTGAATTCATTTTCGAATATAAAACATGTCATTCCATAAATTTTGCTTTATATTAATTATGACAAATAATTGTGCAAACATATTAATATCTCTTTATATTTATTCTTTTTCTCATATATTTACCTATAAAAAATTAGTCCCATATTTATTATGTCATTATCCTGGTAATTTGAAATTGCGATATTATCCACTTTCCAAATTTCTCTTGAATTTATCCATTCTTGGTTTATAAAGAGCGCGACAGTTTTCATGACATTTTGTGCATGCGACAAATGAGGGAAACAGATCAATCTACCCCATAATGTGATATTATAATATAATGTTATGTTATTCTTTATCAATTCTTTATCAAATCTATACAGTTGGCGAAATATTGATTTCTTAGCCATAGCTATCGCAACCAAATAAATGTATATTTCAGGAGTGGTATCAAAATGTGTCCACATCAGGCCATTTTCATCTGCTTTCTCTTTATGCTTTGGCATATTCGACAAAACCTCGTAATTTTCATGGTGCAATATAGAAATTTTAAATTTGCTCGAAAATCGTACATCATCCCAACATGGAAATATTTTTTGAGTATGAGAATTCCAAAAACATATTACAGGCAGCCACCTCTCATATCTTAACAACACAAATTATATAATGATAAATTATTTTTTAACAAGAATAAAAATATTAAAAACTAGAAAATAGCCTTACATGCAAAAAAATAATTGCATTTATCTTTTATCTTTTTTTATATTATTATTATAATATTATTTAATATTTAACACCAACACATGAATAAAAATTGCTTTCTCATAATAAAATTATTTAATGTCTGATAACATTATTGCATGTAATAATTTACTATAAAATATTATAATAATATTAATGTGTTATATAAAATAATATTAAAATAAATAAATAAATGTAATTTATTTATTTAATGTAATGCATATTTAATATTTCATAAAGAGTCACTAACGCTATATTTTTACGTCTTCTGTAGAAAGTTTTAAATCCTTCGTTATCATGTAGAGCACCTTTATATCTCACATTTATAATACATGTCTCCGGTAACACTTCCGTGGAATAAATGACAATATGCGTTTCATTATTATATGAATAATTTGATTCAATAATTTTAATTTCTTTATCAAATCCTTCTAAAGGTTGAATTAAATTTATATCAATTATGCATAATTTTTCCGCATATAAATTTATCTCCTTTGTTGTCCTTGAAGAAATATCTATAGTAATATTACATTCACCGTAAAACTTATTATTATTAACATATGGTTTGAGCTTGATATCATATTGACGTGGATAATATTCCTGTATTGAATTGGCAGTAATAAGAGTTGTCGTGACGATGAATGTTAAACTGCCACTTAGTAGCATTTTTAGACATGCCATGTTTTTACTTTAGAAATCTGCAAAAATATTTTAAGACAAAAATATGATGAGAAAAATAAATAAAATGACAAAATATCCAGGATATGATTTTTCGATCATCAACATATATAAAAGAAAAAGGGAATAAGCACAAGAAATATTAAAACCAACTTTTTTAAAAGAAATTGATTCATAGAAAATTACAAAATTTCTGATTAGAGAGAGAGATAATAATTAAAAATATAAAAATTATAATGTGTTAAACATCAAAGTTGAGTAAATTGGCAAGTTAATGATTCGAAGAAGAAAAACGCATGTGAAAATATGACACAATATTAATTAATAAATAAATATTATGTATAATTAATTATTTGCGCACTCTATTTTTGTGTCTAAATTATTTTTTTAGAGAACAATTGAAATAATAATTTAATTGATTATATTTAATTGATTTTGTTTTTATGTATTGCGTAACACATTATGTATTTTAAGCACTTTACTATATTTCGTTACATTCTTACTTTATATTATAATTTTTGTATTTTAAGTTACATGAGAAGAAAAAATAAGCTTTAGATTAAAAATAAAATTTTTTAATAGTTTTTTAAGTCTGAATATGAAACATATAATATATGTAACATAATTTTGATGATATCAAAGAACAAATATATAATAAATATCATAATAAATTATTTTTTAATAGAAACGTTATTATCATATTACTCTTATAATCTAAAAATCGAAAAATCAATTTAATTTACCTCTTTTTAAATAAAATTTGTGTCACGGAAATTATAATTTTCGACAAAGAGTTTACATCACCAAATTTTTCTTTTTTAATTGATTAATATTTACTCGATATTTTCTCATTTATAGAATAAAATTTTTATATTTAATCGTAAACAAAATTAAAATTATTTATTGTTTATTTAAAAATTTAATAGAACTAGTGTATATATGTATGTATGTCTCTTATTGTTAGCTTTAACGAAAAATTATATTGAATAAGTCAATTGCCGTTACTCTATATTTACTTATTATTTATTGGCCTTTTGAAAGTCATACATTGTGTATATTTTGTTCCACTCATACCATTTCAATGTGATTGATATTATTTTGTATTGTATATATTTAATATATATATATTTGTATTATATATATTTAATTCTTCGTTATTTACAATATTTTTTACCCAAAGTATTAGGATGGATAAATAAAGCTGAAGTGTTAAAAATACAGCTTAAATAAATTGAGTGATAAAAATAATTTTTATTTCTAAACTATTTTTATTTTAATCTCTTTCCACATTTGTACATACATTAATTGTTTAATGTTGTATTTCAATAACGTTATAATGAATTGGATATTGCATCTAGAGAGAATTATTCTTTATTATATAATTTTTTATTTGATAAAATAAAATTAAATTAAATTTATTTAAACTCAATTTTTTTTTTAGAATTGTTTCATAAACTGAGTCAAGTATAAATCATGCACATTATTTATTTATATTTATTATGTTATTTTAATATTATATATAATGTTATTTTACGTTATTTTAACGTATACACACATTATTATGATACGCGTTTGAAATCATCTCTCTCTAAAATTATCAAAGTTAACTTTAAAAAAACTATGCTTGCGTCGTACTTGTATATTAGAATTATTTAAATTTTTCCTTCTATTTTTTTATATTTTGTTAATTTAACGACATATATAAGTGTGTTCTATTTCTATTAACTTACCTTGTATATTAAGATTGCCACAAATTTTGTTATTCAAATATGCAATTTTCATAAAAATTAAGTGTAATAAATAATAAATTATCAATATTTATGAAATATTTAAATTTATATATAATCACAACACTTTCGAGATGTTATCATTTCGAGAATCCATCGAAGACTGAAGGTACATATACATTTCAATAAGTACGTGATGTTATGTCAACATAATTTAATCGTCAAGAAATATCTTACTAGCCGATAAATGCTAATAATTATCAAAATATAATCATATAAAAGACCGCATTATTTTTTAATTTTAAATAATTTATATTGAGGAAAATACGCAAAAAAGCATATTTTATTTATATTTCTTTACTTTTTTTACTCAGGTAGCTTTTAGCATAAATTGCATTTAATTAAAACAATTTGAACACAATTCAAAACGCCACAAATTTAACGTTTTCTATATTAAATAAATATTTTCAATTATAATTATAATTTAATTATAATTTGAATAAAAATCAAGACTTTCTTGTTGATTTATAAATGTAGTGTAGACAGAAAGACGATTTTATCGGCATATCATCGAAAAATAAATTTGACTTACAATAAATAATACCAAGTTTCAAAGTAAAAGCATTTTGGGGCACTTCTTTCTCTGTAGAAAAGATTTAATATTTTTATTATGGATATAAATTCTACCGGAAGTCGATATGATTGTCTCCTGAAAACTTTATTAGTGTAATTGATATATATATATATATATATATATATATATATATATATATGTATATTTAAATACAAAATATAAACTTTATAAATTTAATTAAATTTTTATTAGTTTTAACGATTATTAATGTTTTTTATAAATCTCAAACCGATAACTATTTTGCAAAGCATACTAGCAATTAAACTTTTATAAATATATGAAAATTTTAAATATTTACAAAAAACATAAAAAATATTAAATAACTATTAATTATTACTATTTAAAGCTTATGTTTCTACATCTAAGAATTAATAAATTTTTTAAGCAAATATCATAATTATTAAATATATAAATAATATAATTTGTAACTAAATATGTAATAAAGTATAAAGTTTGAATTAAAGTTTAAAGTATTATATATTTGTGCTGCTTAAAAAATAATTAAAGGAAATATTATATTAACAAGAAATATTGTTGGACATCTCAAAAATAATATGTATTTACAAACAAAAACATTATAATAAAATAATTCACAAAATTTAAATAAAAATTTTAATTACAAAATTATCAAAAAAATAATATAAATTAGCATTGTACATATTGTAGTTAAAAGAGAGATGTTAATAGAGATAACTTATTCTAAGTTTTATATTTATGAACATTTTTAATATTAATAATGCATATTAGAATTATTGAAATTTAACATTTTATTAATATCTATATTTTTGCTTATACATCACAATGTATTAAAATATTGTCTGGATTTTTATTTTTTAATAAATATATAACGTCGAATAAATTGTAATTAACATTTTCATATTTTTAAATATTTTTATAGTAATAATACTAAATTAATAATTATAGAAATAGATATCTATACATATTTATATATTTATCCCACATACATATATATATACATATATATATATATATGTATATATATATGTTTATATGTTTATGTATATATATGTATATGTATAAGCGTTTTTAAGAAAAACATTTTAATTGTAAATTATATTAAATACGTGTTAATCAAAAAAATTAATTTACTTAATAAATTGAAAATGTATGTATATTTCACAAACAAAAATTTAATTTAAAATTCGCAATCAATACGTCTTTGACTGCACTAATAATGACACATGTTTATTTTCTGTAAAGATTTGACCGTAAATTTTAAGAAATATAATGATTTGTTTGTGTAAATAGTTAATGATTTAAGTGTTTTTCGTTTATAAGGAAATATACTGCATTTTGTAAAGTGTTTTTATAAATGCGAGTGCATCATAAATACGCTTTCTTAATAATAATAATAATAATAATAATAATATAATAATAAATAATTAATAACATAAGTAAAAATAAATAAGAACTATGTAGAAAATGTTTATAGAACAGATAGATATGTGCATCCATTATATTACACATATGTGCGCTCTACTTCTTTTACTTTTACTAATATCAGGAATATTGAAAAGACTGTACAAATTCATTCTGATTCTTGATTTGTATGCGACGAGTTTTTATCTTTTCTAGAATTTTCATTACATTAACTTCGTATTCCTAAAACAAATTATATCAAAATTTATTTGTAATAATTAATAAGGTATAATGAACTAATTATAAAAGTGAAAAAAAAAAACTTTATTATTATTGCATGCAAAAAACATTATTGCATTGGCAAAAAAACGATATATATTTTCACATAAATATTAATGTAATAAGGAGCTTTTAAATTTATGCTTAAATAAAAATATGTAATTTTATTGCAATTTATATTATTATTTAGATTTCTGTTATATATATAATAGAAATTTATATATTCTTTTTTATAAAAATACATTCTGTCAACACAAATTTATAATCTTTTTCTAATCAGTAGAAAATTTGATTTGATTAAATACTATGCCGGATAGTATATGATATTTACGAAGAAATATCGTTTTTATGTAAAATTATGAAGTATCTAGTTTATGTAATGTTCTTTAAAACCAGAATAAAGATTTTTATATAATCAGAATTTAATTAACGATGTTTATACTTCTTATGTACGGTAGAATCAAACTTGACTTATTCTCATCACATTATTTTCTTTTACAAAATTTTCAATTATTTCAAAATTGTAAAAAAAAATATTATATATATATATATAATATTTTTTTTGCAATTTTTAATATTTTAATATTTTTTAATATTTTAATATTTTAATATTTTTTTACAATTTTTTTACAAAAAATATTATATATATATATATATATATAGTGTTTATCTACAAAGTCTGTTCCTATTTCCTATATTTCGGAAACGGCTCAAAATTATAAAAAATCAGAAAAATATTAAAACTTGCGAAATTGTGGAAATTGTCAAAAAAAATTTTTTTTAAGCCCTTTCAAGTTCCATTTAAAATTTTTAAAAGTTTTATATGTAGATACATAAGTATATATATATATATATATATATATATATATATACATATATATATTTTAATTGATAAAATTTACCTCCTTTTGGGACACAGATTCGAATGTTACTTTCTCTCTGTTCAGATCATTCTTCATGAAATCTTCTACCTAAAAAGACCATTTTGATATGTATCGTTAATAAGTAATAATTTAATAATTTCGTAAGAATCATATAAACATAAATTTATAAAACATTTACCTCGTTTAGCTGATAGTCATCGTATAAATGATTAATAACAACAATTAATGTCGCATGTATGTTGATTTGTCTAGATAAAAAAAAAAAAAAAAAAAAAAAAAAACAGGAAATATAAACATAGAGAGAAATTTCATGTTTGTATATTTAAGAGTAATGTAATTTCATAAAAAAATATTATATCTTACTTGGATATTACTTTTCTGAAATTATTTAATATGAATCTACGTATATTATCAATTTTAACATGTTTTGAAATAATAGTAAGCAAATTGTTAATACGTTGCAATTTTAAAATATCATTATCCGGACTGGAATATATAATCAAGTTTATTATATATTCTTTGATGAGATCAACATTTTGGATGCAAGTCAAGAATTTAGAATTTTTATTATTCAACGATATATTAAACATGTTTTTCTTAACGTCTCTTAAGAAGTCTTCCTCAGGCAAAAACAAACTATTACAGTATGTCCATTCCTTCCACCATGGCAAAATTCTATAAAATATCAGAAAAAATAAAATTCTCTTATAAAACTTGAACATATAATTATGTGTAATTTTAAATAATTTTTAATTTCAATTCATTTGAAATATATGACGTTAGATATAAAAGTACTACATGTGCAATGAAAATAATTACTTATGTTCCTCGGGGTGTTCAAAATGTAATATTAATTTATTATGGGCTTCTTTTATGCAGTCTGTCTTGCCTAATAAACATAACCATTTTGCAGCTTCTTGTCTTAAACATTTTGTATGATCATCTTCGTTAGCATGTTCTGTGTATTTAATTCTTTTCAACATTTCATGTAACATTCTTTGCATCGTTACCTAAAAATTATTATTAAATAAAATTTTATATATTTGTTTTTGTTATTATTTTTACTTTTGTTCTATTTTTATAAATCATTATCAGATTATTAGATATATACTATGCAATATGTTTGCAAATTTTTAAGTAGCGATAAAGTAGCAGAGAGAAAAAAATATGTACATATATATATACGTACATATTATACTCTTTCTTTTTTAATTTTTTAATTTTAAAATCTCCAATAATATAATATAATTTAATGCTTTTGTTACATGTATTCTATTTTTAGAAATTATTCAATAAAACAATTATTTTACATGCATATTTATCTAATATCTGACAATTTTATTGAATATATATAAAGTAACAATTACCCTCACAAAAAGATTTTTACCAAACGAATCAAGAGTAAAAATGCTCGACATGTATTCTAGAGCTTTGAACATAGGATACCAGGCCACATAATCTGTTTCTTGCTCTAAATAAGTCGCGATATCCCAGAATGTGAAAGGAGTGATTTGATATGCCAGCATTAAGTGAAAAGCATCATCGATAATTTGGGCACGATTGAGAACGTGTATATTTATGTAATTCTTAGATTTTAAATAACGTGAAATTAATTTCCAATTCTCTTTATCATAATTTACGCGATA
>JBCAUJ010000020.1:2103832-2123201 GCA_038406275.1 Cataglyphis albicans
GAGAGAGAGAGAGAGAGAAAGAGAGAGAAGAGACGAGCTGACAAACGACGACGGTCAACAGAAGCGAATGGGTCGACAGCGACACAACAAGGCGCTTGGGAAACGCCGATTGCCATTAGAATACCGGTGACGCGCGCGTGTAGAATGCACGATGCAGGTGCGCACAATTCTTCGATGTACAGGACGTTCCACGCGCTATTTTCCCTGTACTTACCACGAATTTCCTGGATTATTCTCGAAATTTGTGACAAAAAAATTTTTTTAATAAAACAAATAATCTCAGTCATTTCCCCTTCAGTTTTGATCGATCAAGAGCGGAGAAAAAAGTATATTTAGCGGATATTAAAATGAGAAAGTTGATAATAATTCAAGCAAACGCTATTTTAATAAAATCTGTAGAAAAAAAAAAAAACTAACAGCTAATTTTCTCTGAAAAAAAAAAGATTGACGTTAAATAAATTTAAAATTTTTTTGCGGATGAAGAAAGGCGTGTGTTTTCTTCGAGACATCTTGTAGGTAAATTGAAATTGCATAGCGCGCGACGTGAAAATTCCCACGACGCGTTCATTCCTTCTGATTTCATGGAAATACATAAAATAAAATCGTCGAGATAGCGTAGGAGGAAAAAGAAGTGCGAGAGAGAAGATACTAGTTTGAATGGTTCACGAATCAGCTGAATTAGCCAATAAGTGATGACATTTACGACATCGTTAATGCGTTCATAAAACTCATTGAAACATATATAGTGTTGGCTCAAAGGTCAGCGACGAATCTGGCAACGCTTTTTCTTAATCAAAGATTCCGAAACGAAAGCGTCGAAAGGCCAGCCTTCTCTATTCGAGATATCAAGCCGTTATCATCGCAATTATCGCTGCGGCGAAATTACTTTCTCATCGAAAGATATATAGTTTTCTTATCCGCGAATGCTTTTAGGTTATGAGCGCTGCGCTAAGATAAAGATGTAATAAATATGTATATTTTAAATGTACAATTTATAAACTGTCGACACGGTGGATGAAAGAGCCGCGTGTACGTGAAATATCCTAAACAATATTTCTTAAATTCGCTGCTTAAAATGCAAATGAGATTACTTGAACGCAGTGCGCATGAAACGAGTTTGAAATGGTCCGAAACAGTCAAATCGATCACGGACGATTTGCGTCACGTTTTTTACGATCGTGCTTCTTAAATTAAAGGAATACCTTCGTCCGTGGTACGGATTATGTGCTTGAGTCACAACATTTTAGACACAATTGTCGTTATAGACACGAAGAAAGAAACATCCAGTCTTTTATATCTTATTTAAATTCTCCTTTTTTTTTTCTCCCAACGTGAATTTTAATCATTCAACGATTTTATCCCGCTCACGTAACGATTCAAATTAATAACCTTCATTTCTCAGGTTATACAGAAATATTGTATTGCTTCTATTTCTGATAATGTAATTTTCAAATTTTCTACCGGATAAAACAAGCGTTGCGATAATTTTTTTATTAACTAGCATTTTTCTCCTTTCTTTAAAGAACTTTAATCAATCGTCTTAAATTTTATCAGCAACGCGATTTCTCTCAATCCAATCGCATTCGATGAATGAAGCATCTTACTCGGAGAATCCGGTTTTATGATACGAATTTTAATAACACCGTTAATAGCCATATTTTTGGGTAATGGCCTAACCGACAAATCGCGATACAGGATTCGTTAGTTGGCCGGTTTGCCGTTTATTTCTCGATACAAGCAGCTTCCACGAACATATCGATTCTCCAAATCGAGATCGAGAAAACCGATCGAGAAAATTTTCCGTCCAGTGATGCATATTGATCGTGCTTTTTTTAGAACGAAATTTACAGTGATTCTAAGGATATATCAGCTGGAGCTAATTTAAATACAATCGATAGAGGGTTACATTTACCTTGACCAGCCTATGTTATTGTGCGATTACACGAAAGGAGAACGAAATATACCCTCTTGTCGCAATTTGTCTTCATATCGCTTCGTTCCGATTTAGTAACTCTGTTAATACGCTAATATAAATTCGTATTACACTTTTTATTTTTATGCTCATTCTCGATACTCTCAATTTTTTAATTCTCGGGCCGATATAAATTATTATGTGGAATTAGGATAATAATGTGACTCGAGATAGGATTTGATTTTTTTTTTTTCCATTTTCATCTCTTAATTTATTTGCTATAATTATTTTAGAGAAATAGTAATGTAATGTTTTGTTGCATAATCAAAGTTGCATAAAAGAAATTTGGATTTCTCGCGAATGGAGACTTTGAAGTAAACAATTTCTTAGACATCATATATAAGTCGTTAACACATACAAGAAATTGTAGATTAGATTAATTAGCAATAATTAAAAAATTAAAACTTCCAACAATAACGATGCTGAGGAAACTTCTATAACTCTGTAGTTGTATCAACCGAGTTATAAAGTTACAATAGCACGAGTTCTCCGACCAGACTTTAAGTTCGTGTAAACACAGGCAAACCGGTAGTCGGTGAGCTCTACACACTCTAACAAAGTAATAGAAGACCCGCTGCGACTTGTATATTCATACGCGTCTACAAATACGTTCGTTCACGACTATATTTCACCGATGCACAAGTCTCGATGACACTTCACGGTTCGTTTACCCTGGCCCGAATAGAGCAAATGTTCGGGAGAAGTCCCGAAACTGCCTTTAAGGCCTTCGACCCTATCTTTAATCGAGACGCGCAGTGTCGAGTGTCTAACCAATCAATTTTTTACGTCCAGCATTTCTAATCGTCCTTTTATTCGCGATTGCATTCCGCTTGTCAGTGGAAAAGTATTTATAAGAAGGATCTATCAGGATATCTAATCCCTGAAAAAAAAAAGGAAATAGAAAACCTGGAATTCTCAGAATTTTTTTTTTTTTTTATATCCGGTGAAATCAGGGAATTCTCATGGAATTTTATTGATATTTTTTTTTTAATTATTTTTTTAATATTTTTTATTTTAATTTTTAGTAATGAAAAATGAAAATGTTATGTGAATTAATAATTATCTTAACGAAAGCTATTCGGCAAAAAAAATGGTATAATAAAAAAAAATTTATTTTAGGAAATTGTAGGAAAAAATCTTCAAAATATTCTCTTTACTTAAAATTTTGAAGAAAAGTATCTAAAATACCAGAAAATTTTTTTATAAGATATAAAAATATTAATACATAATACAACTACAAAAAGAACTTTTTTCAAAAAAAAAAAAAAAAAAAAAATTTCGAAGGCATGGTGGTGGGCTCTATAAAATTTCTGCTTGTGTCGCTTGAACACACACGAGAGGGTTTTTCTAATTTTGTAGACATTCGGTACAATATCCTCATTGAAAATGCATCGCGCGCTTATGTTTTCGTCACGGCAGGACAAGCCGATAATTGCGATCGACCCCGATCCGTCAATTAATTTTCATTACGGAATTCAGCTTTGAATGCGCACAATTGGGATACTGTTGTAAAGCGTTCATTAGCCTGACCGGCAACGCCGACCGGGCCGAGCCTCTCTCGGGGCTTTCTGCATGTGTATGTGTGTATGATATAAACCTCATGTAAACCGGTTTTAAAAATATCCGCGCCCGTGCCTGATACGGAAAGGTCGATCGCGCGAAGTATACGGGCCGATATACTTTATATTCCGGATGGCGCGGAGGTACTCGCGCGTTTGTCTTGCGAGAATTTACGGAACGATACGTGCTCGCCGAAATCGAATTCAAAGTCGTATTCGAAGACATGCGCATATCAATATCCGGGTTTACGCAAATTCGTATTCAGTGTGGCCCGAATGTCCCCTCCTCGTCCGCGATTCTCGATGACAAACGCTTTGTTTCTCCGCTAACGAAAAGATGATCGTGAAATGATAGCGAAACGAATTCTTGACTTTTAAATATGTTAAATAAATTAGCCTTCATTTGTCCCTCTTTTTCTCTCACGTATTGTATGATAAAAGTTATTTCTGATATATAATATATTTTATAAAATATATGATATAATATTATATTTAATTATACAATTAATTAATAATACAATGATATATTTTATATAATATAATTAATTATATATAATATATAATTATTATATTCAAGATTAAAGGAATCTACAATATTCTTTTATACATACTTTATTAATTTCAGCAGAAATGTATTGATTTTCCAGCATCGAAGATATAAATTACGAAGAAATTAGAATTTAAATGTCAAGATATAAATATGGAAAATCATTTTCTCTCGATGTCTATCTGTACGTTTAGATCAATCAATTTATTTCATTAAACTAAAATTCTGAACAAAATTGAATTTTAGAGATAACATCAGCAGAGGAAGAGAGAGAGAGAGAGAGGGGGGAGAGGGGGATTTGCGCAAAACACGAGCGTTCTCCATGAACTTTCGATGAGTTCGCTTAATTGGAAAATATGAAAGTTAAAGATGCCGAGTCACGTATATACATACATATATCGATATTCGCACGTTATCAGTCGACCGATGATCTCACGATCGTAAAGTAGCCGCGCGTACGACCTCGTAATAGTTGGTAGTAGTCATCCTGGTGAATGCAACATTAATTTTCATTGCTTCGAGACCTTGACTGCCAAGTATCTTTCGTCGACGTTCCATTAACAACAATGTCGTTGGATATTACGATTCGTTCTACGAACGTTCGCATCATCTTCATCCGAAGTTCCTTGCATTTCGAAAAATTAGATTATACATTAAAACGCGAGGGATGTAAAGTCTTTCCATGAAAAATTTACCTACTTAATTTAATTTATTGATTTTTATAAGATAAGGTAAGATCTTCATATTTTTTTTTTTTTTTTAATGTGAAATAATTAAAAATATATTATTAAGTAATTAAATATGAAATATTAAACTATTAATTTTCTTAAATTTACGTCATACGCACGTGAATAAAATTAACAAATCGAAGACTTAAACTATCTATGTTTCTAGCATTTATCAGTAAGTTAAATTTTAACCTCATTAAAAAAAAAAAAAAAAAAAAAAACTCCGTTTTATCTTTATCGTCACGTTAAAAATATTCGAGCGTTAATTTCAAAACGCCGTTTAAAAAAATCCGCGCGCAATTTCTTCACCTATATAAATACACGTTATGGTCTAGAGTAGAGCACTCCTTCTCGTAGGTTGGATCTTTTCATTTCTCTCCCGCAAATATCTCCCTTTCTCTTTCTCCCCGATAGTCTAACGGTCAGCGAAAGCGTTCCCTCCGAAATGTAAAAATTCCGTGCCAATATCGTATTATATACACGGGAGTCACATGACGCGCCTTAAAGGCGCGCTTAAAACTCATTTCGCAACGCGTGCCTCTCCCCGCTTCTTGACATTTGACGTATAATATAAAATCCGCGATATAAAAAAAAAAAAAAGGAAGGAGATTGTTGCGTCCGGTAACGAATAATCACTTAATAAATGCCACGCGTCTTTACGCACCTGCGCGCCTGCCTGCCACTCGACATTTCGGGCGTAGGTTTCACCTGGCGCGAGCCACCTGATGGAAAAACGATTGTTGCCGGCGTGGCCGCGCGTATATATAATATTTCTCTCTACGTCGTGTGTGTCTGTGTGTCTGAGATACGAACATGTTGGATAATATGGAACATATTGTGTAAAATTAAAATAATGTGCACATTGTATTATTTATACACTTCTTTTAATAATTTAACATTCGATAAACACAACAACAATATATTAAATTAACACACGAATTTATCAAATATTTAACAATGAAATTTTAACAGGCATATTTATTAACAAGAAAACAAATCGAAAAATCGAAAGGTACAAATTTCTGCATAATGTTTGTTATCTCGTTGACATTTCGAGCTCAATTTCGAACTTGGAATGTTGTATCGGGAATGATTCTGTTCTAGCTTTGTGTCAACGCTTATACCTCAGGTAGTCCGTGAACCGCGCGATTTTCCTGGTGATTAAACATTTAACGCCATCCCCGCGAATAGACCACGTGGTGGCTCGAACTTCAGATTACCGGATTTCGACGCGGCGAATTACCAGTGAAACAAACGAATTAGCTTCTCAATTTCTCACCGTACTTTGCGTTTCGTTTTATGTAGAATTAATCGCGAATTAACCGAGATTATTCTCTGTGAAATTATTTTCCCTAAAACGATCTGCGAAAACAACCTTTTTTTTTTTTTTAGATTTTTTCACAGCGCAACGACTTGATAAAAATTTTCAATATTTTTGCAATATTAATTAAGTACTTAAATAAAAATTTCCAGCTTAAAAATTTTTTTTTTAAATGATGCGAATATTTGCAGATTAATATTTTCATGCACGATGTGCAAGAATTTAAAATTTATTTTTAACTATCGCCATTTTCTTATTTTTTAAAATTTTGAAAAATGCTTGGATAGCAGATAGCTATTAATATTTGTGTATTAATGTTTAATAAAAAAGGAGAAGACACACCATGCATGAAAATATAAATGTGTAAATATTTGTATTATTTAAAAAATGTTTTAACTGAAAATTTTTATAGAAGTACTTAATAATATTGTAATAACACTGTAAAAAAAAAAAAAAAATTTTTTTATCAAATCATTGCGCTGCAAAAAATATAGAAAATGTATTCAAAGGTTCAAAAACGAGCATGGCCCTTTAAGAAGATGTAGATTTATGAATTCTTAATATCGCACACATTATTTTTGCTTTTAAATGTGTTTTGAAATGTAACAAGATTCAGAGGCACGTATTTATTAAATGTATAAATCTGAAACGAAAAACTCTTTCTGTAATTTACAAGAATTACTCGTGCGCTATGTAGCGAAATCTGATATTTTTTCCACATTTCCACATTTTTGTTATTTCCACATTTTTGTTTACCGTGCGGTTAATCTGAAACCTATATTAAAAAAATCTGTGCTTGTATATTTTTCTATTTATTTGAATTGCGAACGTTGACATTTATTGGTATTTACGTACATTTTTATTCATCTTCCGATAAAGGTGGAAAATTCATGTTTTCTTGTTAAAAAACATGCTGGTTAAAATTTTTGCGTTAAATATTTAACACACTTATGTATTAAATTTAACATATCAGTGTTATGTTAAATAAACTTGAATGTTAAATTATTAAAAAACTGAAAAAAGTTTAATAAATAACATATGCCTACATTTGTAAAAAAAAATATATGCTATTTGTAAAAATAACATGTACATATTTTTGTAATTTTATACCATAGATATGTTCCGCATTAGTGACAGGAAAAATATGCTGATTTTATTCTACAATAAGAGTGAGAGACACTACAGCCCATAAATAACATTTTTCCAAGTTAATTTTATCATTAAAAATGTATTGATCTTACACAAAGTTTATCTGAAATTACTATGAAAGTTGCATTTATTTTGTGTTAAAATATTAACATAGCATTAGTGTCATCATTTAACATATGTTGAATTAACACAAAAATTCGTGTGGGATGATCGTATAGATGATGGGACGTGCGATATATGTTAAATTTAAGTCAAATTTTCCAACTGTGCGCATATCCTTTACGCACAAATAACGCTTGCATATATCTCGCGATGCATTCCAGAATTCAGCGGCGATCGCATCGGTAAGTGGTTCTTTTATCCCCGAAATAACCCTGTTCTCTCGAACCGATGCAGGTGTGGCCGCATTATACATATAAATATATTCGTGTGTATGTATGTATATGTATATATATATATATATATATATATATATATATATATTGTATCGATTTTATATCGATAAACAACCATACTCGACCAAGCGAGCCCACGGGGATGATAACGAAAACGCCTTCGGTTGTTGCTGCATTTTATATCTCTGACTTTATCACGATGTTTTTTTTCTTTTTTTTTTTTTTTTTTTTTAATTTATTTTGCTTTGTTCCTTTCGAAATGGTTCTCCAATTTAATCTCGCTATATAGGAAGATTCTCTGCTGGTTGCCTTTTTTGAATTGTTTACGTGGCCGATTCACGGATCCAGTATCCACCAGCATTGTAGTAAATGCTGGGACAATTTATTTTTAAATGAACGCGTTTGATAGTTTCCATTTTTTTTACAAATTCGGGAACGCGTAGCGACAGAATAGTTTCTGTCAATACGCGTCGTGTATCTGTTTGATGAATAAATCGCCATCTTGTTACCGTAAATCTTTTCCCAACATCGATATTTCGGGTTATTCCTACATTTTCTATCTCATTTCTTTTCTTTTTTTTTTTTTTTTTTTTTTTTGCAAACCTACTATGTTGTGAAAAAATTTAATTTTTTTTAATTAATACTAATAATTAATAATCACTAGCGATAAAATCTCTGGTTTCTTGGTAACGAGATAAATTATTCAGGGTGTTTACTTTCTGGAAAAACGTGGAAAATCTAGAACTCTCATGGAATTTTTGTGTATCTTGAGAAATCAGAGAATTCTCATGGAATTTTATTGGAACTGAGGGAATTTAAAAAATTTATTTAATTAAAAAAAAATTTTCTCTTTAATAATTTTGTTCTTATATTGTAAACAGTAAGTAATCCAATAAGTCAAAAGTTGTGAATTATTTATTCAGGCTATATTATAAATATATCTATTTATATTTATTTATATCTATTATTTTTTTATTTATATCTATTATTAATATCCATTATTTATATCCATTATATTTATTTATATCTATTTATATCTATTTAAATTTGTATATTTAATATTTTAACAAAATATTAAATGTGGAATACACGTGTATTTTTTATTTTAATTTTTAACGATAAAAATATCTTAACAAAAGCTATTCAGTTTTTTTTAGTACCTTTGTTAATCTAGCATTTAAAACTTAAGTGGCTTTATGTTTTTCCTTTGTATGAATGACAAGCGCTTATAAAGACAAAACTTGTTTAGGAAATTGCATCAAAAAAATTTTTAAAATATTCTCTTTGTCTCGCATTTTGAAAATACCTACTCAAGGAATTTTCAAAAAGATCAAGGAATTTTCAAGAAATTTTTATACAATTTTTATACATTTTGAGAGAGAGAGAAATACTGTTTTTAAATCACGCAATACACGAATCTATTGACTGTAACAAACTATTTGAATAACGATCGTTCGATATGGCTTTAATACAATATCGATTTGCTTTATTTTAAGAAGATTATTAATTAAACTTCACGCAAACAATTTTTATTTCAATTTGAAAAAAAAATATTAATCTTGCAAAAAATATATTAAAAATTCAAAATTGAAAATCACCATCCGGCGAAATTTACGTTAAAACCCATTCGCACTATCTCGTGCAATCATTTCGCATCACCCCCTTTTCCCTCTCTCTCTCTCTCTCCACCTTCTCCCTCCCCCCCCCCTCTCTCCCTCTCATAGTACCATCATAATAAACCGCCACATTTCCGATCGAGCGTAACTGCGGCTCTCGACCCGCACCTGCACCGAGCGAGCGTATTACCGCGAAAATACGTATCGATAAACAACGGTGGTGGCCGGTGGGAGCGAGCCTTTCGGGGAAGTTTCCACATCGCGGGTGCCAGCGGAGGCGCCGCGGATGGCGTCCTCCAGCCCTCCCGCCCCCCTCACCACCCCTTCCTTCCCCCCTCCCCCGCGACTCCTCGTCGAGCGGGAGTCAATCGGGCTCCGAGCGTAGCCGCGCCGAATTCAGTTCACGGTGTCGCTCCGTGAGTCGCGCGTTAGCCTCCTCATTCGCGAACGGGATCTCTCTCCCCCGAGGAGAGAGAGGAGGTGGTGGTAGTGGACTCTGGTTGTCACGTGGTCGACGGCGCGCAGGAACCGGGAGGAAAAGTGTCAACCAGCCTCTCTCCGCGGCTGGCGACTGTTTTTTTTTTTTTTTTTATCGTGCGTGCGTGCGTGCGTGCGTGCGTGCGTGCGTTTTCCCGATGCGAAAATTCGACCCGTACGTGAGCCGTTTTTCTTTGACCGGCCGGGCGTGAGAGACGAAGGATACGCATGTGCGCGTGTGTGAGTGCGAGGCTTTTTTATAATAGGATCACTCGCGAAGACTCGTTGGGAGGAAGGTTGCTGTTGACTGGCGTGTGCGGTGAGGGCTGAAGATACGGCGATAGTAATTGCGTCTTTTGCTCGAAGAAACATCTCGACCGACTCGAGTGAGTGTCCTCTACGCACAGCATATTTGACAGCAGTGTGCGTGAAAGTATTATCTAATCGTAATTAAGTTATGCTCAAGCCGTGGGAAATGCAGCGATAATAAGCGAAATTTATTTATCCGTAATTATTAATATTTGACAGATAGGAAGATAATTTAATGAAGGTATTTAAAATTAAAGTAGCGTAAAATGTCATTTAATTTTTTTTTTTTTTTTTTTTTCAAGTAGATAATTTCAAATTTATTTTGATATATAAAATGATTTTTTCTAAATGTCAAAAAAATGTTAAACAATATAAAAATGATGTGAAAATATTTGTCCTGTAAAATCATGTTTTTCTACGCTGAACTTTTAAACTTGACTTTATTCAAGTCGTAATAAAAATTCCAAAAATTTACTTGGCAAAAAGTATCGATCAAAGTGTAAGTCAAACATGAATATGAAAAAGAATTGTTCTTATCTGTATACTAATCCAATATTGATAAAAGAAACATAATAACGGATTATTCTGTTATATGATGTCGCACAATCGCACTTTCGCTCCTTAATAGAATTAGATTTTATCTAAATGACGAACACATTTTTACTTTTAAGAGAAAACTGCTGGGAATACTTTTTCGAGTATTGTGTTGTACATATCGTAACTTTCTTCAATTAGTTAATTAATTGACATATATAAATGAATGTATTCCCTCCCTTATATGAGTGTCTCACCAAGTTTTGAGCTTGATATTGACGTGTATTAATTTCAAATAAATTTCATATGTCATTGTGCTTGAAAATTTGACTCTAATAGATTGAATAAACGAACGGTTGACAAGGTCGCTATCGAAAAACGCTCGGTCTTTCTCCGGTCATATATTTTTGTCGACTTTCCGGCGCAGTCTGGCGATAAAAATTTTTCTAATAAAAAAGTTTGCTTTCCCTTTGAAACGAATTGTTTGTTTTGTCCGATGTATCGCGCATTTTCCTCTGGAAAAATCATATAATTTCAAGCATTTACATATTGTCTTGCATTGCACGTTACGAAAATCAGCTAATCTTTCTTTGCTGACAAAAAAAAAAATGAATTATGACATGATTATCTCTAACAAAAAAAATTAAGTTTTTTGTCTCAATTTAATTTTTTTATTATATTTATTTTTTGACGTAAATAATTGTTATATTTTTGATTATTTTAATAACAGTTATAAGACATCTAGCTATTTTTTTAAATTTTATCGATCACATTCCGTGCTTATATTCGAGTTGACACGATGGAAAATTTTCTATATTTTTCACGAATATCGTTCTTTCAAAATTGAATCTTCGTCTCTCGTATCTTTTTATCGCCCAGTCGTCAATATCTTTTTTTTTTTTATTCCTTTTTTCTCTTACAAAAGAGCTCGGGTATTCATGAAACAGCTGTAATGACAGTTTACCGGCTTGTCAATAGGCAATGCTCGATCGCGACGTCATCAACGCCACCGAGTTTATTTATCCTTCTGCAAGATCTCCATGCAACTATGTACTTGAACGCGCAAATTCCCGAGTTCTCCTCGGAGTACTAATGAGAATTTATCGGTGAATTCATGAAACGGCGGGTGGCAAACTCTAATGAATTGCTCCGTTATTAACAGCGACGTTACCGTGCAACGCGCGCCTGCTGACTTTGAGCGCAAGCGAAATAGCATACTTTCGTGTTCTCGCTATGATGTAATTTTATTAAGGGAAAAAGAAAAATATTTCTAGTTTGTGATATACTCTATTAAAAAAAGGGATAAAGGGGAATATTTTTCATACCCTAAAAATTGAATTACAATTGACCTATATTTTTTAGAAATAACGTCGATACTCGGCGAAAAATTGAAAAAGCATTTTGAAGCTTTAAATTTTAATTATAACGTGATATCGATATTTTCAAAAAGAATTCTTTCTTTTCTTATTTTTTAAAAATAGATTGAATTTCAAATCCTGTAACTCGGTCAAGAAAAATCGTAGGAAAGTTTTTAAAAAAGCATTTTGTAAGCAAAAAAAAAAAGTAGTTTATGGAAATTAAATCGAATTTTCGGAGAGAAATTTTTTTTATCAAGCTGCAGAGTGTCATAAAATACATAATTTTAAGGAACAAAACAACGTGTTCTCTGTCAAAGTACAAAACAGAAAAGATAAAAAAATTTTTTAAAGCCCCCGATAACTTATCAAAATTAAAACTTCAAGCTTTAAAATTCTTTTTAATTTTTTGTCGAGTTTCAGCGGTTTGAAAATAGCCCAATCTTTAGAGTATGAAAAGTGTTCTTTATTTTTTTTTTAATAATATATTTGCCTGTTTTATTGACATATTATTACTTCTTGTAACTCGTAAGATTTCTCATCACATTTCCTTGCCAAAGGAAACAAATCTTTTTAGCTAGAAAAATTTATAAATTATTATTATACTCAAGAAAGCTGTAAAAATATCTTAAAGATGTTTAAGTATTTATTTTACTTGTATTAAATATGTTTATTAAAATGTACTATCGACCTGATATATTTTTCAATTTCTTTTATCGTTACATCTACATATACACTGGCTTGAAATAATAATTATTATCGAACTCTTGTGAATTACGTTTCGTTTATACGGCCTTCAATTAGTAATGCACCGAGGATATGTGTGCGTGCGTTTTTTCCTTAATAGTAACGCATGTACCTGACGCTCATGACTAATTACTCTGTATTCTCGGGTGAAGGCCCGTGGGCTTGTGTATAATTAATCAGAAGCTTTCTTGCCACGAGTGTGTACCATCTTGCACATTATATATAATATGAGTAATCGGAATTTTATCAAATTTTGTTTGATATCGACAAAATTACAATCTGATTTCAAGAAATATTCATAGCGTAATCATGCAAATTTGAAAGTTATTATAAAAATTAATGCTTGGCTGGAACAATATTTTATTTTATATTATTTAGGATTGCAATAACGATAATCTAATATAAATAATTTTCTTAAGAATATTCTATAGCATAAATTTTTTTTTATACTGTATTATTGTATTTATATTTTTTTATATTTTATATCACTAAAAATAATGACGAAAAATTATCACCAAAAATTTTACGTTTATAAAATATATAAATTTATTTTTTGAAATTTAATATATTTTTTTAAATACTTATATAAATTGTTATATAAAATTTATTTTCTTAAAAGATTTTATAAATTTGATGTAACTGACATTTACAATATTATTATTTATCAAAAGTATTTTTTCTATATTAATTATATACTTTAAATATCATCATAATTTTAATATTTAACACACGTTTTTTACATTTTAAAATATTTGATCGAGCATCTCTGTTTAATGACTGAATTTATTTTATCATTACCTATAAATGATACTGTGTCTCAATGTCAGCCATATGAATCATAAATATTTTATATTATATGATACATGTTACTATAGAAATTAATGACGATATTATGATGAGAATATTGAAAAACTTATAGCAGAGTCATGAATATAATAGACAAAATGATAAATGTCAGTCGCGAAATGTCTTTTGAACTTTATCACATCACGGCATTAAATAGTCACGATGATTTGAATCACAAATTTCTACGATGACATGTCACGTGGGATTTTTTACATCGTCGTGTGTCTTACGCACACGTGAAAACTTATCGAAATATTTCAAAAAAACGAAAATCAATCGCCTTTCATTTTTGAAATGCAGCTCTTATCAGCTCGAAAAGTCTAATATGTAATTTATAGTTTATCGCTTATTTGTCTCGTAACATCACTCGCAACGTTTGACATTTCTAATTTCACCCAACGTTGCTTCCGCTTCAATTTTTCGCGATAGTTTCTTTTCAAATGCTTTGTTCCTTCCTATTACACGCGTAATGGACCGTGATTGCGAACTTTTCCAACGGTGTTCAACAAACCTGTACGGAAAGTTTGCTGGCGTGTCACATAACAGAATTTTTTTTTTTTTTTTTTTTTTTTTCGAACAGTTACAATTTTGAAGCAAAATACACTTGAACTAAGAGATCCCGTAGATGAGCTAGTGTTTTTGATTGAAATTGAACAATGTCCGCGGAATAGATTCCGATTATAATAAATTCATGTTTAATTAACAACGTGTATTTGACATATCGAATGATTAATAACTTTACGTAACTTTAATACCGAATACTTTATATTCAAATCTTAAATTTTACATATAATTCGAAACTTCTCGAATATATTTTCTAATAAAACAGGAGGCAGTCCTGAAAATTGAATTTTAATTGCTCGCGTTTCAAATCGCTTTAATCGAGAGAGAAATCGTCATTAAAACGTCCTCCCAATTAAAATTTCCTCTTTCCCTTCATTTTTTATTCTTCTCATTTTTATTATTCTTATCCTATCGCGTTACGTCACATATATCGCCCATACAATAAAGATGCATAAATATACAGGGTGGGCTCAGAGGTTTTTGAACTTTTTAAGACGGCATTTTTCGACTCGTATTTATAAGAAACTTTTTATTCAGAATTAAATTTCCTATAAAATCTCAATCTGTAGATACAGAGAGGAAACGTTTGTAACGGATGAAATTTGAATTGCATTGTGCATTGTCGGCAGAGAGAGAGAGGAGGGATGCATTATCTAACGGAGGTATTAATGTCTTTGTTTTTCTCGACGAAAAACGTGTGTCATCGATTATGATCGTCCGGGAGGATATCGTTTCGAGGACGTCTCGAGAGGAAGTTACGCAGCGAGAGCCTTCGGAATCGATCTCCCCCCAAACATCGCAACGCTCACGCACTTATCACGGCGTGGAAAATGAGCCGTTAGCGTCCTATTAAAGCTATTAACGAGCGTTCCGTGCCCGTACACATATTGCGCGGTGACATTATC
The DNA here is from genome assembly GCA_038406275.1 of Cataglyphis albicans. Lineage (NCBI taxonomy): Eukaryota > Metazoa > Arthropoda > Insecta > Hymenoptera > Formicidae > Cataglyphis > Cataglyphis albicans. Next base: position 2,118,857 of record JBCAUJ010000020.1, read on the forward strand.
GTCGAAGGTAACGCATTAACCATTGCTGCCTCTAATCTCGCGATATATAATATCCGTTATTGCTAACGCAGCAAACAACCCCTACTTCCCCGATGCATCGTATATTATTCAATCTTTGTTGGAGACAATTTATTAAAGTAATCCCATATTTTATCGCTATATAAGATAAAAAATTAAATTAATTTTTTTTTTATATATATAAAATAAATTTATTTATTATTATTTATTATTTATTATTATCGATTATATTTCATATTCTTATATTTTATATATTTTATTATTATTTATTGTCATTACTGTTTTTATAAAAATTTTAGTTTGTTCTATAAAAAGAATTAATTTAATTTTTTTATTTTATAATAAAATATTCTCTTTCCTTCTTTCTTTCAGAGATATATTATTTATATTTTTATTCATGAAGGGGGCGGCTTGTATATATATTTCGTGTCGAACACATAGTAAAAGCTATTTAACATCGCGCAATAATAATAAAAACACTCGGCGGTCGCGGAGTGCAATGACGTGCGGCAAAATAGCGGTTATATATCAAGCGTGCGAGCGTTTACGCGCAAAGAAATCAGATACGAGCGGGCGGAACCGCGAGGCCAAGTGTTAACAAAAAGAACGGAAGCGGATCCTAACGACCGGCGGTGCCCGCCGCCATTAATCACAAGTAACAAACGTTTTAACTCTCTTTCGTCCGCGCACTAAATCCTCGGGGGAAGAAGCGGGCGCACGCTTCTCTTCTTCGTCCCACCTCTCTCTCTCTTTCTCTCTCCTGTACTCCTCACTGATGCCTTAAGATACGTTCCCGTTGTAAAACCGATGCCCTAGGCGAGGAGTCGCATAGTTCGGTCATAATATATGAATAATTTATATTTATCATTTACGCGACGTATATATTTTCGAGGGAGAGCGTTTATCTCAAATGAAGATTTACGTACGACCTATTATATATATATATATTTTTTTTTTTTTGGAGTATTGTAATGTTAAATACACGCGGAGCGTGAACTGGGCCGCGAGCGTGACCCTTTTTATACGACGACTCGATCTTAATTTTGTCGTACGTCAAAGCCGCCACGCTGATTCGACCAAGTCTATTAGACCGAGGTTACAAACTCCTTAATGTACATACGACACGTATGGTTTCCTTTAGCAGGCATTTCTCGCGTCGCCGAATTTCGAGTAAAATAAGCGTCTCTCGCAGGCACGATGACATGCCGTGGAAATGTTTTGCATAAACCAGCCTGAGACGACTCTCTTTCAACATCCTAAAGAATAATGCATTCTAAGGAGGATTTTCAGACGATAAACGCGCATCGATATACATAATATTACTACATCGTGTAACCATCTATGTACATGTGTAGGTGGATTAATGTCATTTTTTTTTTATTTTTTTTTTTTTTTTTTTATTATTAATTTCGGGACATTAGATAATAACGTTTGTACTAATTCACATTTACCAACGGATATAGAACTGGCTGCATCAACTAGGGTCGCTAAGTGTGTTAATTAAATTTTCCGTCTCCGTCTGCATTACGGATGGGATTATAATCTAGGTGGATGCTATCGTATCATTGGATATCGTATCTACCTCATAATAAGTAGACCCTCGGTGCAAACCAACCATAGATAAATGTGTTTCTATTTATCTAAACGATTGCAAGTAGCTGTAGTTTAGCGTCAAATATGTGCGAGGTTTAGAAGAAAATGTTGAGGTTCTTTATTAATGAGATAGTTTATGTTATCGAAAAAAATGTTTGCTTAATAAAATTTATTGCAATGATATTAATTTTTGCGTCCTCGATGTATATAGAATTTTTTTTTTTTTTTTTTTTTTTTTTTATTGCTATAGTGAAATCTCTGTCTTAAAATGATGGTGATGCAAATATTTGAAAGCGGATCTAAATAATCAACATGTGGCAACTCTCACATTAACGGATATGTCGTCATATGATGTAAGAGCGGTAAGGAGTTTATGACCAAATTATTTAACGAGCTCGCAAATGATCATTAAATTAGAATGTGCCTTTTGAAGTAAGACTAATTTTATGTTCAGTCACCTCGCCCGATAAGGAGTCGCTTATAATTAATATCAAACACACACACATATATATATAGGGTGTTTTTAAATAAGTGTGAAAAATTTTAGAAAATGTTTCTTTGTTGAAAATTAAGGGAGGTCTTTTATACAAACATATATCTCTCCCTGAGGAGTTATACTTCTCGAACAAAAATAATAATAAATTAATAAAAGTTATAATAAATGAAAACCTAATTTTTAATCGCCTAATTTTCACTCCTATAGGAATATATATTTATATGAAAGACTCTTCTTAATTTTCGACAAAGTATCATCTCTTAAAATTTTTCGCATTTATTTAGAAACACCCTATATATATATATGATAGTTTGTACGTCGTTTCGAACAATGTCGTGTGTCTAATGAGAAATTAAATTATCCGAGACACTTCATACGCTCGGCGATTAATTCCCGCGAGTAAAATTGATCGCGGTAATTTCAGAGAGAGGTATAATGCCGAGGGAGTGAAAAGCCATTTATCGGGACGAGAAAATTCTTCCCGTTCATTAATAATTAAATTATTGAATTCCTCTAGAGAGAATTTGAACGCGACGTCTGTGAACGATATCAAGAGAGAGAGAGAGAGAGAGAAAGAGAGAGAGGGAGGGAGGGAGGGAGAGGAAGAGGGAAGATATTTTTAAATACTTTACATTTTTCCTATACGTGTGAAAAAAATATTATATATATTAATTTATGTTATTAATGTCGAAATCATATAACGATATAAATTGAGAGAAGAATCAGTTTTTATTGAAAATTAAAAATTCTTCTTAGTTGTAATTGTTTAAAGTCTTAATTGTATTCAATTTTGCATAGTCCAAACAATTGTCAAGCTTCGCCATTATCGTTGAATTTCGACGTTCGGAGTTGTTAGCACGTTTTAACGCAAAGCAAAGCTGCATCACGGGCCTTACCTTTGAGCGGAAATGACCCTCCCAGTTACATCTTGGCCGTAATGACGAGAGAAGGTAGAGAGAGATAGGGGGAACTTAATCCGACATTTAAACAGCGTGTAAAAATACCTATATTTGTATTTGCTAATGTACACGTGATTATATACATAATACTGTCGTAAAGTATGAAGTATTTTTCTTTTTTTAAAATTTTACTTATTTTTTAATTTTTTTAAATTCAATTTTTTTTTTTTATTTGGGAGACATTTAAATATACATCTCGTGATTTTTTTTTTTTTTCTTTTTTGAAGTTGACTTTTACTCTCTGAAAAAAAAAAAAAAAATAAATAAATAAATAAAAAGATTAAATATCTATTATGATAAAATTTCTTTATCTACGGATGAATTAAAAAATTACGAATGTAAGTTGTCTCTTATTTGCATTCTCGGCAGAAGCTTAATCCGCTATGATTAAATTTCTTTCGAGAATATAAGTTGGACGGTCTTTTTACCGATTCTGCGCGAATATATGCTCGCATATACACGCGCAGGTACACCGACACTGTTCCAGCGCGGGAATCGCATAAATTATCTGCATCTCGCCGCGTACCATTAATCCCGATCCCTTTCACATTCAATAACGATATGCGAGTTTGAACGCGCGGGTATTGCACAAGGATGGCCAATCTGAAAATTATTAGCCGTAGTGCTGTGCTACATTTCTAGTTTTCCAGCGCGCCATCGTCCGCCTGAATGGGCCTCGTTGGAAAATTCGCGGTTCGTTAGCGAAGATCGATAGTAACCGAAAATCGTAATATTGATAGCCCGACAAATTATTCCGCTCGCAAAGTAATAAGCTAATTTGTTAATTTATCGAATTATCTATTCGAGGCCGATGTAGCGAAATACGCCTGCGTTACATTTTGATACGATTACTATTGTATATATAACAATTATCGAAATTTAACATAAATCGTAGCTTTAACCACTCTGGCGAGATCGACGAGGTAACATAATTACTATGATTTAATTAGGACGAGAATATCTATCAAATATTTCGATTATTCTATATTCTATATTTTATTGGGATATATTATATTATAAAAGAAATATTCTTACACTATCTTTTTATCACACATCTTGGCGTATCTTTAGAAATGGCTACAACATTAAAAGAAAAAAAAAATTTTAAGAAAAGGAATCAAGTATCTCTCCTCGATTTTCTAATTAAATAACATTCTTAACAAATTGAATGTTATACAATTTAAAAATTTTTATCTAAAAATCCATTCGATCTTTTTCATTACATTTATAAATCTAGCATTTGAAACCTAAGTGGCTTTATATTTTTCTTTCGCATAAG
>JBCAUJ010000020.1:2130597-2141277 GCA_038406275.1 Cataglyphis albicans
CTCTCTCTCTCTCTCTCTCTTTCTCTCTTCCCTTTCCCGTGATTGAAGACCCGAGGGACGAGAATGCATGACTCGCCAAAGGAAACGGAAATACTGCTCGTCAGGCTAGGAATACCAATGCGAAATTTTCTCAACGAAAACTTTTCTCGAGGTCTCGCGAACAAGTTGCTTCTTTTAAAGATCAAGTTTGAGGGCTCTCCTTGCGAACGAAACATCAGTGTAAACCAGGGGCTGGCCGCAATTCCCGTGTCGCGTATGTACGTACAGGCGGCAGAGAAAATCGCGCAGTGACGTAATTTCTCGGGCTCGAATCCAACACTTTCAAGGTTCCCTCGCCGAGACCCAGATTGTATATTATTGCGAGACATTATAGTTTTTTTTTTTTTTTTTTAGAGGAATATTCCGTGTCAATATTTTATCAGCGATTAAATTTCGAAATTTATTTCGTGACATTTTGTAATATTTTTTTGGCGATATTTTGTCATATGAGAAATTTCGTTAATTCAGCTTCCCTACACTATGTCATACAATCTCGTCGTTTAAGCGATATTGTCAGAATATATTGTTCGTATATCTGATGTTTGTCGATGTTCAATTTTTTTGACGCCCACGCGATTTGTTCTTCTATATCGTTCGAATATTTTTTTTTATAAAAATTTTTAATTAATTTATTTACAGTATTTCTTAATTTAGTTGTCCCGATTACCTTTTACTCCCGACTGCTGCGAATCGTAGATTATCGTATAATAATGTCGTCATGCACATGATACGTTTACCATTATTCTATTAAGACTTGATTTAGTTTTATTAGTCTTGTCAATATACATTACATCCGATCTTTGATTATAAAACGATCGCGCAGGCACGTCTGTTATTTGAAACGTGCTGAGTCGTGGCATGATTAACGATCGTATCTGAAAAGCGAGTCATCATATTTTACTGCAGTTTTATTGCACCGTTTATGCACTTATAGCTTGTGTATGAGACACGTAAGAAGCAGTATCTATTTATGCGCACAATCGCGGAGAGAGTCACGGATTAAGCGCGAATCTATTTTATTGCCTTTCGATGCGAATATATATAAGCATCTACGATATAAAGATCTCTTCTGTCAAGTTTCATCTATTTATTCGCCCAGTCGCATTCCCTTTTTGCAGAATTCTCAAATCATGACTTTTTCGTGGTAATATACATTATTCAGACATCATTATCGATGCGATCTCGCGAATTTATCAAGATTTAAGCCAAATTATCACACGTAATTAAATTATATATGGAGCTAATTTGCGAATTTTTTGTATTTAAAAATAATTGTTTTGCTCCAACATTTAATCCAATTAAATATTGAATATTAATAGTAATATTTAATAGTTGGAGCAAAACAATTATTTTTAAAAGCAAAATATTTAATAGATAAGCCATCAAATATTTAATATTAAATATTTATATTAATACTTTGAGCAAAAAAAAAAAAATAATTTTTGACAACAGAAAATAACAAAAAATCAGCGAATTAATTCCATATATAATTTATTACGTCCTCATAATTTAGCTTGTTAGATGACATAATATATCTCACTTATCATTATTTTATGGCAATACTTGTCTGGTTGTTTACTCGTGAAATAAGCCAAGAGAAATATATTCGATGCGAAATTCGAATATCGTATGTATTTTTCTGCGTTCTTGCCTCGAATGGAGAAGTCTTCCGCGATGAAGTATACAAATACTGTGCAATATATATTTCTTTGCCCCTATGCGATATCCCGCACAGGGTGTTCTTAAAATATTCTGGGAAATTGTAGCGACCGTTTGCAAATCAAATTCTGCGGAGGAAACGATTCACATGATGCTTTGGATTATTCAATTTTTCTTTTTTTTTTTTTTTTTACGAATATTTCATGAATTTATAACAGCATTCACAGGATGCATCTATCGCTGTAGTTTAGCATAATTATTTGATTTGTTTGTATGAATTAGTTTGAAAGAGATATAAATATATCGCGAATGGAAAATGAATTTTTAATTAATTTGCGACTATATATATATATATATTAACATTTAATAAGTAGAGTTCGAATTTAATTTAATTTCATTTTTTTTTTTTTTTTTTTTTTTTTTTTTAACGAAACTATAAATATTTCATGTATTTAAATATTTAATTCACACTTTTCAATGATGCATGAATAGAAATAAATACGTTTATTCGTTTCGCTGGACATATTATAAAAAAAATATTCATAAACGAATTGCTTTTTTTATTATATATAAATAGGATTGCATCACTATTATTCAAACATATAATCTCCAAAGTTCGTTTCTCTGCATCACTGTATGTATTAATTTTCCCGTACCGTTTCCCTAAATCCGATGCGTTGATTGCGAATGGAAACGAATGAAAATTGCCATCGATTCTATAAAGGGAGCGAATAAACGTCGCATTGTCTCGATATAATCGGCGCGTTAAGCCACATTAAAAAGCGCGAATCGATGAAAAATTTTCCGCGGCGCCGGAGCTGCCGCCCGATTTGTAGATAACAGTTCGGTATCAGCATGCGTTTAATTCTCTTGTCAAATATTTATTGTTTACGAGATAAAATAGCACTACGTGCTTCGACGTTGCGCTTACATCACGTAAACAAACACGAATCCGGCAGTTCTCGCGTGCGCTGAACAAAATAAGACTCTCTCGCGCGTTTATATGAACGGTGCGTATATTATTTGCGTATATTATTGCTACGGAGTGCGAATAATTAACGGGACGAGAGAGCATTGACATTGATAATTCCGTAAAGACCTGCCGCGCTTCCGCTCGAGTCTCTGCGATCTGTCATCGCGATGCACAGAAAAGTTTCTTTGGATTTAATAAATTTTGTTGAAAACACAAAGAAATATAAAGATGCTTGGAATGGTCCAATCATATTAATGTTTGAAATAATAAATACGCTTGTCTGATTTTTAAATAACATATTTATCTAGTTTAAATAAAATATTTTTGTAATGAATTTTTTTACTTTTTCTTAAACAATTATATTATTCCTTCAAACAATTTTTTTTGTTTCCTTTAAATAATATTCTTGTTTTATTTAAAAGATTCATTCAACAAAATAGCAAATTTGTATAAAAAATTCGTGTAAAAATATGTTTGTAACAAAAAAAAAAAAATAAAAGTCCAAACAAATAGATATATTAAATCCAAAGAAACCTTTTTCTCTGTGTACGCAAAGAGGGATTAGTATTATGTAATGCCATTTTTTTTTTGCGTGATATTTAGCGGCTGGTTGGTTTTTTTCCGTCAACCGGATTTCTCCCGTGCAGGAGATTTTAATCGAAAGTTGGCTTAGAGCTTCACAAAGCGCTTCGCGTTCCGCATCAACTTCAAAGAAACTCGAACGAGGGAGCAAAAGTTTCCGGGCTTATGGCTTTTCCATCAGAAAACTTACGCATGTGTCGAGTATTTCGCGCTTCTTCATTCTCGTAAAACTGATTATTCCCTCGAACAATGTCGCAGGTTTTATTTCTCGAAAAAGAGAAATGCTCCTTTAAATTTTCGCCGAGATCGTATACCATCCGCGCAAGTATCCCATTTTCACAGATCGCTCAATAAAAGAGCTTTATTAATAAGATTTATAAATAAAGATGAGATAATTTTTAGATAATTTCTAGATGATTTAAAAAAAAAAAAAAAAAAAATTACGCAATAAATTTTTTTTTATTTCGATGGGGAATCGGAAACGGCGCTCTCTTTTCGCGGATCGTTCATTTTATAGCAATCGTCGATATTCTCGTAATCTTTTTTACGAGACGACCTATATGTCTCCGGCGATTATCCTCCTTTTGGTCATCGCATTCGGAAAGTGTTCCTCGGAAATTGATGTCGTCGCAGCGACGCAGCGTGTCTGACGTCGCGTTTTTCGCGCGCGAGAGAGGAAAAAGGGGGAGATATGAAGCAGCGGCGCAACGTGCCGCTACCCCCGATCCGGGGGTATGAAAATTTTACTCGCGCTGTCTTTATTGCGCGAATAGTACCTCCGGCACACACACACACTATTTTGTTCCTCTATCTGCGAAAGGCGCGCGCCCTACCCGCGCCGCCCGCTATTTTTCACGAGGAAAAACTCCATTACGGCGTAATAGCTCGCGATGAATCACCCCACCCACCTCCGCCCTCGGTCTCTTTAAAAAGCGCCAACGTCGCCAACTCGACGTCCCGAGCTGTAAGAGACACCGGAAGTAAGAGGATAAGGCGCTGAGAATGCTGAAGGAAAAACGAAACCGTTACTTCTGTTCTCACGTTTTCGCGAATTAACGACAAAGCGACGTGTCCTGGTCCAAATAGTGACTCCTGCGCTTTTCAAGTTGTGACGTAGACAACAGACGAAGTTGTCTCCATCAACTTGTGGCTTGAGGTGAACGAGAATGGAGACATTATGTGTTTAATTATACAACAAATATTGATATACAGATTTTTAACTTTTTTTTTATTTTTTATTGAGGTTCGAAGTTAATTTTTTGTTTTATCAACATTTTGTTTAAAAAAAAATTATAATTTTTTTAATAGGAAATGTTGCAAAATATGCTGTCAGATGTATAAAGAAAAAAAATATGTAGGAAAAGAATTATTCGGATAAAAAATATATATTTCTTTAAAATAAAAGTATTTTAAATATATTATATATATATATTTTTTTTTTTTTTTTTTTAAGGGATATCCGATCGAAAATTATTATGCATGTTTTGATTCGCGCGAAGACGGTTAACAACGCTGAATGTTACGAGAATAATTTTCGTATTAATTAAATTATCAATTAAACAATTAGCCCATATTACAGACATACCATCATTTCACGCTTGCCTCGATCCTCGCAGATATTCTTCACGACCTAACGCGATGCTCTCGATAATGCCATACGTTATGTTACGTTCCCTTTCTTATTTAAGATCCTGCCCTACATTTGCTCGCCTTGCATAATTTATGGCAGACAATACGAGCACACTCGAATCCGATCTTTACGATCGTTCACTCTGTCTGTCAATTCGACATAATTTCCCAAGGATCCTCGCGTCTGCGAAACAATGCCGTTTCGGGAGTCATAATCAAATTGTTCGCGAAGACAAATATTTAAAGAACAAACATTTATATATACACAAGTAAAGCCGAGAGAATGAAGACTACAGCTCGGAATATTCTCTGACTCTGATTCGCTTTATAATCCAAAAATTTTAAATTTGATCTCTATTGGAATGTAATTTTTTGGAGTGCTTTGCTTGTGGTTGTATTACATCGAGCTCCTAATTTCTTTTTATTTTTTTTATTATTCTTCCTTATAATTATATTTTTAATTGAAAATTATGCCTTCATATGATAATGATAATTATTTTAATACTATTTTCCAAATCAATAATTATATTTAATTAAATCAACAAAATATTTATTTATCTTTCTCGAATAAATTTGAATATTGCGTTCTTGCCAAATGTAATGTTTATCCGAATTTATATAAACAGCGTTTTGAATCGTTTAATTACGTCTCTCTCTAGTTTAAAAAAAAATAAATAAATAAATAAAAATAAATTAAATTAAATATTTATTAGTAACTAATAATTTTTTGTTTTGTCTGATTTATTCGACTTCGTAGATGTAGCGATACAAGGAAATTTCTGCGCATATTTTTTTCTTCTCGGAAATTTCATACGCAATTATAATAAAATATTTCTCGGTTAATATACACATTGAACAGCGTGATAAAGATAATATAAATGCACATCTTTTTCGCGATCCCCCTTTTTTTTTACGCTTTCCTTGAAAATCTTCTCGATCTTCTTTTCATCTCTTAGTATTATCTTACCTGCGAGAAATTTTGCGCGAGCAAAGTCTTCTCTTCTGAATTTTTTCTACTGTCCTCACATTTCAAACCCTCCTTTCTTTTGTCGCTATATTGCTCGGAATTGCGCCGCGAGACGTAAGTCTCAAGCCTAATGTGTATGAGGGAGCTTTCTTTTGCAGAAGACTCGTAAAAAGATATAGGATGTGAAGGATATGAAAAGAAAAAAATAAATGTCTAACGCGGGCACGTATTGCAATTACGTCATGAAAACGCGGCAACATCATCCTTTCGTGAAAATGTCTCCGGGGATGGAGGGACGGGGGAGGGAGGGAGGTAAGAGAGGAGTTCTGGCCAAATATTAACCAACATTTGCCGGTATTAATCAAAATTCTCGCGGTGTATGTGATTTACTCGAATTAATGTTGATTTAATATTCATAATTGCATTTGATCCCAACTATATTTATTTACGTGCAATCATTATTCGTTCTCGCGTTGTGCATGTATTTACAGTATCCCGTATTTTTCCCCCCTCCCTCTCTCTCTCTTTCTCGAATCGATTTATCTGAATTTTTATTACACAGATATATGGACACACGTGTGTGGAGAAATTATTATCGGTGCATTTACGCCTCACGTATGTCAGTATTTATTTAAACACTTTCACTTTGCACATTCGAAAAAATAAGGGCACAATGTGTAGTCGGTGTTTTTTTTTTTATTATCGCGTGTCTAACAGTTCCTCAAATGGCGAGAACGGGTCGCAACAAAAATCCGACTCGCGAGCAATATTCCAGGATTGATACTTCAATTCCGCCAAGTCCTTTTAACGGATACTCGTCTGAAAACACCAAGCTATAAAATCCAGTTGGTTGGACCATTCGAGAGAAAAGCTCTCCCCTCCTTCCCCTTCCCATCCCCTCCCCGAGCGGTCCATTTGGAGTGGAGCTGAGTGCAGCGAGAGAAGAGCCACCGCGAGAGTTTTTCTTCCGCTCTTTTTCACCGGTCATATCGACGAGAGAGAGAGAGAGAGAGAGAGAAAAAAAACAATACGAATGTCACGCGCGAGGAGACGAGGAGAGTGTTCGAAATATTTATCAATGTTAGAGATATATAGTTATATTTTTGCGACGCTCAAATTTTATAAATTCTTGCTTGATCATCCCGTGGATTTTGAGACAGACAGCGGCTTCTTCGGATTCCTCAGAATTGAAAATTGAATTCCTCTCGTTGCGATGGCAGTCTCGTTTTGTTCTCCCCTAAGATTCGACGGTATCTAAGGTTCCCCGATTCTCTTCTCTGTTTTTCTTCTTCCTCAAAGCCAGGGCACGGAAGGCAACTTGCCAGCTTGAGAAGAAAAAAAGTTCTTGAGAAATCCTGTGCGATTTTAGACTGCTTCGTGTAATTCCCGTAAGAAACTACGCGATTTCTTGAACAGTCTCCAATCAGATTGGCCGCCTTTCGTCTTATAAGATCAATGATACTGTCTAAACTGTGTAAGCTGTACTTTGAATTATATTACAAGTCGAAGCATTTATTTATATTTTAGCGTCCGAGCATAACGTTGTGACTTTTATTAATTGCTTCTCATGATCAGATAGCCATCTTAATATATGAGAATTTTTTATGTTAAGGCTAAAATGATATTCTTAACGTCAATAATTTTTATACATCGCACTCTGCATTTTATAACGGCTATTAGAAGAAGATTGCAAAAATTTGATGATTATGATAATCAAATCTCTCTATGTATTTTTTTCTAACGAAGTTACAACATATACTGTATACTTTCGTTCTGTGTTACACCGTCATTTGCGATTGATCGATGGAAGTCTCTGAGCGTGCACGAGCTAAAACGACAGCTCTCTAAGCGATCGGTAATACATCAATTATGCAAATGATTGCGCAGTCCGGTCTACGCGTAACGATCTGCGGGGAGCATTAAGTGACGTTTGGATTTTCTTTGAAGTGCCCCCCAAGGTAATCGCAGAACTGGCCGCGATGTAACACGTGTAGCATGGCTTTTAAAATCCTTCCATCATCTAACAATAAGTGCATCTAAGTGCTAACTCGTGGCACACACACACACACACACACACACACACACACAATCGCGAGAACTCCTTTCGCGCGCGCCTCGGTTACGTCAAAGTGAAACTGACCACGTGGCTTTGACGTATCGGCGAATTCAAGCGCGCAGCAGGAAATTGTTTTACGACCCCTGCACGTGCACTGATCGTACGTGGCTTTCACTATCCTTGGCCATTGTCGGCGCGATATAACCGGTGGCCGTGAACATCGAACCTTGAACACGAATTTAAAGCGTACCGCTCGTCAAAAGCGCGCTCCTCATCGAAAGCCCACGCGCGGTCGGGTCGTCGATCAGTTCATGTGCCATCCCGACTCATCCCGAAGGTCGCACTAATCGCGTTAACCAATTGATCTCTCCGACATGTCAACGCTCCGATATTACACTCGACCGGGTCTATTTTTTCAACGACAAGGTTCGTCGCGACCCATCCGCGTTCATTCAACAGAAGGTTGAAAAGTATAAATGAAAGAGAGAAATTCCTATCTAATTTTTTGTTTTTTATCAACTCTTATGGGATTAATTTTGAAGGTGTAACAAGTGCTGATGCGAGATTGGCACGTCGTAATTGTTGCTTTAGACAAATTTTTATTTTATCCAGGATATCTATATTCCTGGAAAAACATGAAAAATCTGTAATTCTGAGGAATTTTTTTTTTTTTTTTTTATTTGGAGAAATCAGGGAATTTTTATGGCATTTTATTGGGATGAAGGGAATTAAAAAAAAAAAAAATTATTTTACTGTAAGCAGTAGGGAAATCCGCCAATAAGCCAACTTATGAATTATGTGTTTAAAATATATTAATGTATATCTCTGTTTATATAGAAAATATTGAATATACAGTTCATATTCTTTATTTTATTATTTAGTAATGAAAATCTTATGCAAGTTAAAAATTAAATATCTTAACGAAGAAGTTATTCAATTTTTTTTTTCCAATACATCTAACACTTGATATTTTAGTAACTTGTACTTTTTTTTCGTATGACTGAAAAGACATCAGAAAACACGTACTATAAAAAAAATTATTCAAAAAAATTTTAAAATAATTTTTAAATAATTAAATAATAATTTATCATAACTTAGAATTTTGAAGAAAAAAACTTGGAAAATTAAGTAGTGAGCTTAGATGCACTTTTTAAGTAAATATTTAAATGATTTGATTAGATACCTTGTTATTGCTTTTTTTTTTATTCCAGTTGTTTAATTGACAGATTTGACTAATTAAATTAAACGTCGCTCGCAGTTGGTTGTAGTTGCATATAAAGCACGACGTACGTTAGAATCATCTTGTCTTTGGTTTTATTACCGTGGAAACATAGTTAAGGCGAAAGCAACCGAAATTACGTTGCAGTTCTCCGCAACGACACGAATATTCTGAAACATTCTAGGCGAGAATATTTCCTTAATTAGTTCAGCTACATTTCCATACTGCGACGTGCTTACATTGCTGCGAGTCCGGACACATTTTCGTCGACGAGATACTTGTTGCTAACTTGGAACTTGGTAAACTCGCAATCACACGTGGTAAATTTCTTTTTATCTTTTGGTACGTGAATTTCTTAACGTATCAACGGCAAAATAGCAATTTTCATACTTTGAGATTTTTTTTAATAAAATTAATATGCAATATAATTAATATGCAAGGATCGTTTAAGATAAATAATCTATTATTAACTCAATAAACCTGTTACTGTGCCACAAAAAAAAAGAAACGTAATATCAACGTTATACAAGGATGACCGTCTATCCTGGCATTGTTTTTACAAGTCGTATTTATAAGAACCTTGGTTGTTAATTCTTGTCGGTATGCAAAGAAATCGTGCTTCGTTTAAAATTGATGCAAAATATTACAATTGCGACCTCCTTTAGGAACATAAATTATATCCTTAGTAACCTCTCTGCAATGTCAAGCCATTGGAAAATGCCGTTTATTACTCATTCAGCAAGATTTCAAGATTGCTTTAAACGTCTGTTTCAACAATATTATTACTGATATTAATTCTTATCACAATTAACAACAGGCGTTTAATTTGTGTCTCTTAAAATTACTTCATTAATCTCGCATTCCGAGAAATTAGATTCTAAATGCTTGACTTAATTAAGTGCTATTTTGTTATTAATTTGTTACTCTAATTTTGAATTTATTGCATCTCGTTTAATGTTAAAAAAAGAAACCGAACGAGTCTATGCAAGTTTGCTGCCAAGTATATTAAAATAAATTAAATTCTTTTTATTTTTTTTTTTTAAATAAATTATATCCCATTAAAACATTTTCTGGAGTAATCATTTTCATTACTACTTCCCCGAACTTTATACTCGTAAAAATGTTTTCGATTATTTTTGAAAATTATCTCGGAGAATTAAAGTAAAAAAATAATTTAACATTACGAAAATAATTTTATCGAGATATATATATTATGATACGAAACGACAGAGTTGGAAAAACACATCATTTATTCATGGAATATATTGAAATTATATAAAGCACGAAATGTCTAAAGTAATTTATATTAAAAAAATAATAATTATAGCGTACTAATTAAATTTTTGTCTCTTTAAATAGATAATTTATAAAAGAAATTACACGGAATTTTACAACAAATTATTTGGATAAAATCTTCCTCTTGTATAAAGTAAATGAAAAAATAATATTTCCTGTATAAATAATCTAAAGGGGATTATAAATCTTACACAAAATTCTGGAACATTGTATGTGTATATTTAATTTATTAATTATAAATATTTAAAAAACAAGTTTAG
>JBCAUJ010000020.1:2150714-2162094 GCA_038406275.1 Cataglyphis albicans
AAAATAAAAAAAATATAATATATAAAAAAATTTATATATATATATATATATATATATATTATTATATATATAAAATATATAAATTTTTATATATATATAAAAAAAAAAAAATATATATATTATATTTATTTTATAATATTTTTATATGTATTGTTATGCTGCAAAAAAATTATAAAATGTATCTGTCAAATTATTGTCGTCACTTCATAAAATCAAATCGGGGAGAAATAAGAATAATTTTGTATTATGTACGAATTAAATTACGAATTCTACACATTTACACTTATGATAATATAATACTTTCAACGTACTAGAAAGGGAAAGAAAGGACATTACCGTTGAAAAAAAAAAAAAAAAAAAATATATATATATATATATATATATATATATATATGATTAATATCGCCGCTGCGATTCAATTTTCTGTTGCACTTCTCCTCCGTCCATCTCTGTCCGTTATATCCGTCTCTTATCTCTTTGTGGGGGGATCGATAAGTCTAATAACGAATCGTGGAACAGAAGGAAAGCGGAAAAAAGATGATGCCGTCCGCCACGTTCCGGGATCTCTTCTATAACATTCTCTCCATTTTATCCTTTAGTTTAATACCACGACTGTGCCAAGAGTAAGGGCAAAAGCGTAACGTTTCATTTGCATGCGAAGCACTTTCCGGCAATGAGGGGGGGGGGGGAGAGAAAGAGAGAGAAAGAGAGAGAGAGCGCGAAGGGGAAGAGACGGAAGTAAAGTTGCCGAGTGCGAAGGAGATCTCCTCCAACTATCTGTCGGGGGAAGGGGGAGGGGGAAGACCCCTACATCCCCCCGTAATCGTGGATATTGTCCAGCGATGTATTTCGCTTCTGTATATCGAGCACTTTCGTGCAATTAAAGCAGTTACATAATGCACGCGGTCGCTCGTTTATGCATGCTTGGATTTCCGTTCGTAAACAACGCGTGACGTAAATACGCACATGCAGTGATACAAATGACATTTGTAGTCTCGCACAATATTTATTCTCGTATCGGGAATTAATATTTTTTTTCTTTTTCCTATCTCGAAGCTCGTTTCTATTTGTTTTTAATTATTAATAATATAATTATTTATACAAACTATATTTTTATCAACAAAATGTATATTGATAAGAAAATTGTAATTATATATTAATATCGAGCTTAAAAATTAATAATCAATATAAGTAATTAAAATCAGCTGTGTATTGAAGTCTTTTTTTTTTATATATATATTCGGCGTTCAAATAATTTGGAGTAAAAACAATTTGTTATTGTAAACGTTGATAAGAATTGACAACTCGCTTTGCCCTCGCGTTTTTCGATCGAGAAATCGATAAGGAAGAATCCACGAAAAGTTACAACCGTTTAAATGCGCCGACTCAAACTTTCCCAATTTTCTCTGATGTCTCTTGGCGAAGAGTGCCTTGTGGGGGCAGAGTTTGATGCGCTCAAGTGCATCCGTCCACGTTGTCGCTCATAAACAAAACGGTGTCCCATAAATATTCAACACTCGGCGCTCATCGTAGACGTCTCTCTTGCGACAAAAGTTTGCGCGCTCGCAATCTGCCGCTCCTTTTCGCGATGTTAACGAAGCCTTCTCCCTTGAACGATATGCAAATTGTTACGGACCTTCTCGATGAAGTTAGGTTCGTCGATATCGACGGCAGAGAAGTTTAAGCGTACCGGATAGATTAGCCGCGCTATCGTCGCCGCGTTTATTCGTCGCGGTCGATGAATCATTTGCCAAAAAAAAAAAAAAAAAAAATACGCTTTGTGGAAGATAACGTCACCTATGCGATTGAAATATTAGCGTAGTATAATAAATGAGGAAGCTTTTATCACACGGCACGAAAATAATTATTCATCACTTGAATCGGCGATACGAGTTTGGTTTGGTTTGTGCTCGCAAATACTCGATATTCGGTAATTTAATAGGTTGATTAATAACGTTATAAATAAATTAGTAAATTAAACTGTGGTCTATATAATTATTATAATTAAACTAATAAGTTAATGTAAATTAATATAATAAATTGGGGTAAATATTGTGCTTGATTTTAGCTTTTTTACTTATAATAACGTTCAAAGAAAGGGAGATAATTCCGTAGGTTTTATTTTATGCTAAATAAGATTTCGGTTTCTAAAATAGCTCTAGCACACCATAATTTTGAGAAATTTGGGATTAAAATTATAAAGATGAAGATTTTAATGTACTTTATCATGTAATAATTACAATATATTATGTGTTGAAAAAAATTTTTGTCGCAATCATAAAATTAAAGTATGTCATTAGGTCTTTTAATCTTTAAGAAAAATTTGTCAATTCTGATTAATAAGACATAATAAAATACGAGATCTATTAAAAAAAGGAAAAATTATGAAAAAAAAAATATATGGACTTGCTGATTTATCAAATAATTTTGAATTATATGTATTTAAAGATAAGAATTTTTTAAATTATTTAATATGAATATGATGTCAAAAATTGAAAAATTTCAAATGATTAAATTAATATGGCGAATGGTGAGATTTAAAAATATTCCGATTTATGCAAAAATTTATGTATATATTTTTAATTTGTCAATTTTGACATTAGATTTATGTTTCGAATAACTTATAAAATCCATAAGTTTAAATAAACATAATTGAAAACTATTTGATAGACCTTTAACGATCAAAAAATAGACTTTTATTGCAAAATTTTTTGGAGTTGAAATGTTTAAATATTTATATATAAAATATAAGGGGAAAATAGGAAGCCTCGCTTAACTTTGTATTTTTGTTTTTAAATCATGTTATATTTTTTGTTTTTCATCATAAATATAAAATAAAGTAAAATATGAAATAGAATACAAACGCTGCTCTTTCAGAATTACAAAAAAAAAAAACCTTTTTTTAACCCAAAAATACCGGTTTTTTATTTAATTTCTTTTTTTCCTATTTAATTTCTTATTTACTTAATTATATAATTTAATTTAATTTCTTATTTTTTTATTTTTAAAAAACTCGCTTTTTTATCTCTATGCACGAATGAAGAAATGCTGATGTAGAATGTTTTGAATCGAGTATTAGTATTTTGCTTGTCGGGATGCTGTCAATGCGATACACAAAATTTGTATTTGCTGTCATTTCGCGTTTAATTTCCGTCTCGTATTACGCAGGCACGTTATTACCACGATAGGACGGATTCGCCTGTTTCCAACCGCGAAATTTGGTGATGTCGGGAGGTTGTTTTTGTGCATCATGTCGATCGTAATAACGACGGCGTTTTACGACAGCATTGTTTGAGAATGTTGGGCGATGTCGCATTAGTTTGTACTCTTCGTACGTACATCTACGTGTTGTATTTATGCCCGATATCCCGATATACCGGAGCTGATAACGAAATTAAATGACTAGAAACGATAAATACGTTCCACGTTGACCTCGTTGTACGTCGCCCACAACATTTGAAAACATGTCATTAATATTATGGATTTTTAAAATATGATAAATTTTATTAAATTCTGCTTACGCTTTTTTCGTTTAAAGTTCGATTATTAAAAATTAAAATATATTTTAGAAAAGTCGATTAGATTTAATCCTTAATTTGCAGGGTCTTGAGATTATTTTTATATTTACAAATTTATTATAAAGGAGAAAAATATTAGACATTATTATAAATTAATTTCTTTCAGAAAAAACATTTTAATGACCGATTATTTTAAGAAACAATTACACAAGATTATTTATATACGCGTAGCAGCATTTATAAATTACCTTATCACATTTTGACATAGAGTATTTTTTTTTCCAATGATTGCTATCGATAAAACTCTCATTTTCACGTAATATCTATTTATCTTGCATGCGTCCAGTTTCACATGCAACTTCTTATCTACGTTGATTAATTATTACTTCGATGGTGTTAATCGAAGTGGCGCGATTATGTCACTCAGTCTCGAACAGATTTGACAGGTCGAGTCATTTATTAACCATGTGATTCTAATGCGTATTCCACGATAGTCTTTTTTACATTGGTATATGTGTATGTGTGTGTTTGATTCTTTTAAACCGAGGAGAAGAGAAACAGAGATTCGCGGAATAATTGATTGATAAAGGAAAGAAAATGCATGTACACATCGCGCGTATGTTTACGAAGAGAGAAAAGAGAGAGAGAGAGATAGAGAAGGGCGCAGTCCAGCGTTACGCAACTCTCGCGCACGCACTATGCAACACGCGTAAAAGAATAATAAATAATTGCGGTAACGTATTTCCAAGGCAAACTGTTTACGCACTTCGAAGCGGGCACGATGATTTTATCATCGCGTCGTGTTCCTTCTCACGCTTTCGCCTCGATGCGTGGATTATTAATTATATACGCCGCTTTTTTATATAATCATCGGCGAATAAAAGTCGTCCGCGGAAAATGTGTAGCTTTTTAACAGGCACACTTTTCAACCGACTTCGTTCTAACGCGTCGCGCGGATGTGCAAAATCCCCGGATAACGAAATGAAATGTTTTACCCTCGACCACTTCTCGCAATTTATATATATTTCGCTGCTAACCAACCAGCCAACTCGGTATATCACCGATTCGACTAGAATTTTTTTTTTATCGCCTACGCAGCTGATATTTTTCACTCGCGTTTGTCTCCCGAGCGATTTGAATGGCTTCGGAATAACGGAATATTAACTTGTCGGATAATTTTTTTAGTGTTATTTGAGAGAGCGAGAGAGGCAGACAAACAAAAATGTATATTAATTAGCATTGGATATAAATATATGTGTCTTACGCATATATTTCCGCTAGATTTGTCAACCGTTCTCGATGGAAGGCAAAAATATTCGAAACTCAAAATATTATGTACGATCCAAGTTACAATATCCATTCATTTTAATGCTATTCTTATGGAGATGCTCGGACTTTTAAATTTTCATGATCCGTTACGGTGTATGCGATCGCACTGATCGAAATAAAATTTTATTCGCTTTTATCTCTGTTTTGCCGCAGTGACTCCATTATTATCATCCACCATCTCGGTTGAAATATTAGATAAATTTTTCATTTTTTTTTTCGGACGAAGCGCGAGAGGAGATTTTCACGCAGGGATTATCCAAAAGCTCGTTTGGCCTTTAAAAAAGCGTAAATAAATTTAATCCTTCGTGGATCCACGCGGACGATGACGATAAATTAAGGGGAATTTAATTACGGCGAAAGGGAGATCATCAAGATGCCACGTGATCGAAGAGTGCAATGATAAATATGTACGACGTCGGATGCATCGAGGCTCTCTTTACCAATTTTTAATTCGACGATGAGGTAAATATTTATCTGTGCCGCCGCCGCCGCGACAGAAAATTGATTTTGAAATATTACGCGTCGCGAAAAAATAACGCACGGTGGGATGCGAGCGGGAGAATAAATTTACATTTAAAAAAAAGGAAAAGAAAACGCCGCTGTACACGCTGTCGCATCGATCGGGATCGTTATAATGTAAATTTAACCCACCGACTCTCTCGTTAATCGAGCTATTATTCACTGCGCCGAGGAGATACACGCTCTAGTAGTACCGTTAGTATTTTGCTTATCAATGGCCGTTAACGAAGATGGGAAACTAGGGCGAATTTTGCTTTATTTTAATTCTGACGTATACACATATATGTTAAACAAGCTCCGCGATAAAAATAATAATGTTTCAATACGATGGCTGAAAGAGCGAATTAAGCATCATCGTATCCCTTATTTAAATGCAAAAATATATGCGAGAAAATATTTTTTAATATTTTCTCTCATTGTAACGCAATGTAAATATATTCGTAGAACAACCTTTACTCGTGCCATTATAAATTTCTTGGGAAAAATTAATAAAGATAAAAAGTAGAAATAATTTTCTTTTATAAAAATAAAATAATTCTTCTTTTTAAACTAAAATGGCACTGCAGAATATTTTTTTTAATGAAGAGTATTTTTAAAAGCTCTACCGTCGATAGACCAAAAACACACTTTTATATATTTGAAATTGTTTATCTCAAAACCTATAGTATTAAAATTTCATCTTATTTGAGAGGAAATTTAATTTTCCACAATTTTTGTCTCTACAATATTTTTTGTTTAAAAACCCATATTTTTCTCGGTATTTTAAAAATATATAAAATAACCGTGGCTTCAGAGATTTTTGGACGCTAACTTTTTGAGAAAGCATTTTTCAACTTAAATTTATACGAAACTTATTATTCAAAATTAAATTTTCTTAAGGACTGGCCAAAACATTTGGATCCACCCTGTATATAAACGGCACTAATCTCTCTATCACGCTAAAAATTATTTCGCGTTTCAAGAGATTCGATCTCCTAAATTTATCGATGTCTAAGAAAACAAAGGAAATCGGCGGATCTGACAGTGACAGCATCGATAATGAGACTGACATTTAATGCAGAAACAACATGAAACGCGCGCGCGCGCGCGCGCGCCTACATATCGCGTACAGTATCATTAATAAAGTATTAGGCTTTTCATTGAATCATCGAGCAACCTTGCTTTCATAATTACGCAATCGCGCAATGATTGCATCGTCCTCGCCTCGAGATGTGTGAAAAGGATTGTAGGTGCATCCCTCCGATGTAATAATCATGTATATATATATATGTTGTGGAGCAAATTACATAATGCGTCGTTTCATAAAATGTCTAGGCATTTTATAAAATACGGCCACATTGTCAAACGCGGCGACTTGTACATCGTTTTTAGCTTCTGGCTGGTTAATTTCAGTCATTTAATGAACGGCAGGTTTTTACTGACTTTATGTCACATTGATAAAATAGTCATAATAAATCTGTCTTTTTAATATTTTTTTTACGCTTATATTATAAACATTATTTCCAAGAATGTTATTTATGTTACTTTTATGAAATATAATTTGTAATAAATACAAAAAATATTAATACGAGCTTTTTTTGTTTAGAAAAAAACATGAACATAATTATCTATTTATATTATAACATAATTAATTATTAATTTTCTATAAATGGCTGTTCTACAAAGACAGTTCATAAAATGAACGAAGTTAGAATCTAAAAAGACAAACGTACAAATCATTGCATTTGACAATGTGGCTGCACTTTATAAAATGCCTAGACGTTTTATAAAACGGATTATGCAATCTGGCTACGACATATACACTATCAAGCACGAATGGGTGCAATCACAATATATCCTGGGAATATTTATTATATTTATATTTCTTTATATTTCTGTTCTCTCTAAGTTTTCTTTATTTTCTTTTCTCAGGAGGTTTCTTTATTTCTTTATAAATAAAATTTTTAATTTTTTAATTTTAATTTTTATTATATATAATTAATAAAAAAAAAAAAACATTGTTCAGAGAATTGATAAAGATTGAATTTTCGATATGATGTAAAGTAAAATTAATATAACTGTTTAAACAACATTTTATTTTTCCATTTTCCCATTTATGCAGAAAGTTGCGAGTGTTTTTATTATTTTTCACATGGATAGCGATAAAAAAATTGAAAAAAAAAAAAAAAAAAAATTTGAATATGCGAAATGAAATCTTTGCTGGGCCAGCTTGTAATTCCTCCACATCGATGAATCATAAATTATTTACTGACATTGCCATAAAAGTTTACGAAACTGATTAATATGCACGATCGTGCAAGAATTACAAATATTTGGAGGACGAATTACATTACATATATATGTATTATCACTGCGAATTACGAATTCCTGGACACATCGATGTTTTCATTAGCCACGTATAGATGTGAAAAATTACTGTGATATAAAATCGCTCCTGTCCGTTACTCAAAGATTATGACACATATAGATACGACGTTTAGCAATCGTTGAACGGCGAATCGATCCCTCGCAAGACTTACGATCATACATCTTTTATTCTCAGAGCTATTAGAAGCCCATGCAATTCGAGAGAGAAATTCTTCGTTTTATATAAAATGAGACAAGACTATTTCATTATACACTCACCTATTAATTAATTTTTTTAATTAGAGAGGAACAACAAGTCACATATATTTCAAAGAAAAATTTTCATTTTCATTTTAAATGTCAAATCTCTCTTGATACTCAAATGTTAAAAGCGCGTCTTCGCGAGATGCGTACAATCAATTGTGTAAAAACGCAACTTAATTCTCTTCATTTCGAGTACACACGGAAAGAGAGAGAGAGAGAGAGAGAGAGACGAGAGAGAGTCGTGAGAAGACTTTTGTGAGAAAGTTGCGGTCTCCTGCGGTTTGTCTAGAAGACAGGATCACTCTCGTTTCTTTACTTGTTCTCGACCAATTCTGTATTTCTTCTCCTTGCACGCGTACTTGCCTCCATCCGACCAAAGTTACCCTGACAGGCACGAACGATTTGTGTGCATTGTTCTTCGTCAGCGACAACACGTTCCTCGGACGAAGGAGAGGGGGAGGGGGGAGAGGGAGGAGGGAGTATCTCTCTCTTCAACCCCGCGTATCGTCCCCGGGTCCGCGGTAAGAACTCATCGGTCCGAAAGTTTTATCTTCCGCTCGCGTTAACGCTTTTATCCTCTCGAGGAAGTACGCGTTCGCCGCCTCCCGACCATTCGGCTAAGACCAGGAAAAGATATAGAAAACGAGACAAAGACGCGATAAAAACGATGACTTTTGCGTTAGCGCTTTATTGTTATGTTAATCTGGATTTTGTAAATGTTCCATTTATCTTGTCCCGCACTTTCCGGTCTACTTTGACATTTAAGACTCGATAGAAAAAGAAAAAAATGTCTCGTATTCGAACACCTGTATTATCATTGCATAAATAATGTCCGTGTCCATCCGTACGTCCAAATTGTTTTTCAATGAATATAGAGCAGATATGAAATGTGTGTGATAATACAGGTGTTTGAATAAAATAATGCATGTATATACTCTCTGGAATTTTCACGAAATTTTTTTGTAGCCGGAAAAATCAGGGAATTCTTATGGAATTTTATTGGGACTCAAAAATTAAAAAAAAAAAAAATTCTTTCTTTGATAATTTAGTTCCTTTATTTTAGAGGGAAAAAAAGGCATGTTCTATTTTTATAATATACGAAACACACACACACAATGACAAATTATAAAATTGCAGATTTTTAATTACATTAATATAAATTATGGGGATGAATTTGCATCTCCAATTTCATTTGTGTGTATATATATATAAATAGGTGTGTGTATGTGTGTGTGTGTGTGTGTGTGAGCTGAGAGAAAATTACCGTCAATGACTGCTACTTCTCCTCGTTTGTTTCCCTACGACAACCATGGTCAAAGATCATTTTTCTTTGCTCCCGCTGCGGATCCCAAGGCACACGACGCTAATGACACTAAATAACCGGACCTTGAAACGACACTCGAGAGATATGGTATGGTACGCACATGCGTGCATGGGTAACGCGCGTAGGTCGAGGTGATTGACCCGTGGCACCCAGAAGTGGAACTCTCTCGGAGGGAGAGAGGAAACAAAAGGGAGATAAAGAAAGAGAGAGAGAGAGAAAAATAGATGGCCCCCCAAGGTCGTTCGGCAATGCTGGCACGGCAATCCTCGCGCTATCTACGGATATCTGTTTTTCGTAATTCATCCGAGGCGCGATCGATCATTCGTTGTTGATAACACATCGGCACCGGCGTTACGTAACGATCGTGCAAGATGACAGAGGCACAATTGCTCCCGATTCCGTTTTAATTTAAATCGAGCGATTATTCTTTTATTTTATGATTCTCGATCACGTATGCGTGTTTTATGTATTGTAAAAATAATCCTTCTTTTTTTTTTCACAACAAAGAGAGAATATTTTTAGCAATATTCTGTTCGTCGAGATGAAATTTTCTTTCTGATAAACATCAGAAAAATCTGTCATTTTTAATTTTTAATAGGGAATATAGCAGCCATCAAAAATATAAAATCAATTCTTTATTAAAATAAGATTTAGTTTAAGAAATTAAAAAGAACGATAGGGATATAATTTATATAATACGATTTATATCAGATTTTTTTGCTAATTTAAAAAAATGAAGACTTACTGTTGCCAACAAGCTAGTTTTACTTCGGAAAATGCGATTTTGATTAATGAAAATATTTGCATACAGAGGTCAAAAAAAGAATCATTTCATGCTCGGACATTTAAAAAAAAATTTTTACACATTTATCTACACACACACATATATATGACAGTAGGATTACCTCGCCGAATATAACGAGCGATCGAAGAGCGAAGGGGATTGATGGATCTCGAACAATTCGAGAGGTGCAGCCAATTCTCGAGGGAGAGCAAAACGCGAGTTCCTTCGAGTGACAGCTTCGATAACTCGCACGTGTATACCGTTTTGCCTTTGCTCGCCCTCGCTTGGGCTCATCCTCCGCTTATCCGCAAATTGTCTTTCCAACAGACGATTACCCGCCATTTCCGACTTTCTCTTTCGATCCTCCGCGCAATCCTTCTTCGGGATCCTCGTGCGGAACGAGACGATATTGTATACCGCACCACCCACGCTCCCTCCTCGAGTTTAAGCCTCATTTTACAAGACGCGATGTCTACGTATATTTCCCCCCCCCCCTCTTTCCCCCTCCCCGTATACGTCATGATAAATATGTATAATAAGGGGATCGATGCGGATTTTTTTATTCGATGTCTTAATAAAATATTGAATATGTAATGCATATTTTTTATTTGAATTGAGAAAAAATGGAAATGTCATGCAAGCTAAAAATTTTTATCTTAAGTTATTCAGTTTTCTTTTAGTACATTTATAAATAAATTTAGTATTTAAAACTTAAATGACTTTGCATGTTTTCTTCGTTGAATGAAAAGCGTTAGAAAACGCTAATTAAAAAAAAAAAAATATTTTAAAAAATTGCACCAAAAGATCTTTAAAATATTTTCTTTATCAGGAATTTAAAAAAAAAATACCTGCAAGTTTTTCTACAAGATTTAGTAAACATCCTGAAGAGGGACATTCCGTTCCCATTCCAGTTCGAAAAAGATGAAACGTCATGCGTGCGTTAAACGATTCTGACATTCTTCCTGAAAAGTTAATCCTGGGAAAGAGAGAAAGAAAAAAAAAATCAATCAATGTTCGAAAAGTGATTGTCGCGCGGCGACCCAAAAGTATGCCTCTGTTTTCATTGGTAGAAATCCTGGACGATCCGATAACCGCGATGGAAAATATCACCGCACGTCCGCGCGATTCTTTTTACCCCGCGACAGTCTGCGTTTATCCGTATAAAATGTCACTCGTTTTTCAGCTGACAGCACGTTCGTCACTCTCGATGTACAATATATGTGTGTGTGTGTGTGTGTATGTGTGCGTCGATTCTCGGTCATCTCCTGTCATTCGCTTCTCCCGCTGCTGTCGTGG
>JBCAUJ010000020.1:2170128-2191057 GCA_038406275.1 Cataglyphis albicans
TCATTCATTACGATACCTTGGATAGTTTCGTGGATGCATATATATATATATATATATATATATATATATATATATATGTATGTATGTATGTATATTATATATATACGCATATATATATGTGTGTATATATACACGTGAGAGAATCGTGACGTGACAGTCGATATTAATAACGCGCTCGTCGTTGTGTGATGAAAGCCGAGTGGACACGAGTAGAAAACCCATTGACCGTGACCCTCCCCCCCATGTTTCTAATTTAAATATGAACTATTTGAAGCTTGCACGTATGCATATAAATGTCAACTTCCGGGAAAACCTAGAATTATTATAGATTTTTTTAGTATCTTGAGAAAAGTCGAGAAATTCTCATGGAATTTTATTGACACTCGGGGATTTTTTTTTTTTTTTTTTTTTTTTTTCTTTAATATACTCTAATAAGTTTGCTCTCATCATATCCAGTTATGCGTTTGAAATATATTATATAAATGTAATAATAAGAAAATGAAAATTTTATAGGAATCAAAAATGCTTATTTCATGAAAGTTAATTCAGTTTTTTTTTTTTTTTTTTTCGTTTACATTTACAAGATTTAAAATTGAAGATGTTTCGTATTTTTCTTTGGTGTAAAAAAAAAATGGAAAACACATGCAATAAAAAAAATTTATTTCAAAAAGTTGCACCAAAAAATCTTTAAAATACTTTCTTTATTCTGGAATTTTGAGCAAAAATGCCTGAAAGATCAGAGAATTTTTGTACAAAATTTAGAGAAGAATTTTGAGAAGAAATTTTGCATTAAAGTAATATTGTCGCGGAAAGAGCTTAATAAAATTACCTATACTATAGTTGACAACTTAACCTTTGCCCTTTTTTTTTTTTGTTTGCGACAGTTTTGCGTATTTATCGGTGATTGTGACATT
Organism: Cataglyphis albicans; assembly: GCA_038406275.1. NCBI lineage: Eukaryota > Metazoa > Arthropoda > Insecta > Hymenoptera > Formicidae > Cataglyphis > Cataglyphis albicans. The sequence goes on from JBCAUJ010000020.1 coordinate 2,171,043, forward strand.
CAAGACAATCGCTTTCGAATGTCGATCGTGCATTTATTGAATATTTCAAACGGCATAAGGAAAAAAAAAAAAAATAAAAACTAAAAATAAAGTCGACGAAACGGAAGACGCGGTGAATTCGTGAATTCCGCGATCATTATAATGCGTAAATAATTCAACGAAATCGCATTGTCACGCGCGGATCCGCCTGGCGGCGCAAGGAATGTCGCTCGACCGTACTCGTAGTGTCTGATAAATGATCGCATCTGCGGAATATTAAGACTCCCCAGGCCCACGTACAGCGATACGAGCGACGCAAACAAATGTTTCTCGGCCGCGTAAATGCAGGGAAGGAGACGAGAGGCGTGGTGACAAATCGCACGATCGAGAGGAAGCCGGTCGTCGTCCGTTCGTCCGTCATAATGTCTACGACTTCTGAAACACGTGTAAATTAATTCCTTTGCCGCATACAAATTTCTCGACGATTCTACGAATTCAACCGCCGAAAAATGTGCCAAGATAATTTCCCGCGGAACTTGATAAGGCAGGGAGACGTCGTTTGAACTTTTCAGACAATTAATTAATATCGTCGTGATTTGTCGAGATCCAAAGGAAAAAAGAGGTGGGAGCGAAGGAGAGTCCGATCGAGAACGAAACTTGTCCTATTCGTCTTTGTACATAATTGAAAGAGCCGAAGTGCGTATTATCAATACACGTTTATACGTAGTGTCAAAGGTGCGCTCGCGAATTTTCCGGATGAAAGATCGTCCTTCACGATAATTTCCTCGCGAATCGTTTTCTCGGATACGACATTCTCGAGGAAGTTTCTATCGAAGAAACACGTTAATTCCAATCATGATGATATTTAAGAAAATTAATGCTCTCAATATTTTGCCGATCGAAATAATTTGCTCTTTTGATTTCGCAAATAAAGACACTTCCAATATTTAGTATTCGTTTGATACTATTATATTGAAAAATGATTGCCAATAAAATTTTTATTTTGATTAATTAAATATAAAGTCTTTTTATTTTGATTTATTAAAGATAAACTTGTATTTTGAAGACTGATCTTGAAAATAATTTTTCATAGTAATAATAATAATCTTAATAATAATAATAATAATTAAATAATAATTTTAATAATAATAATAATAATAATATTTCTGATATTATTATACTTCTAATATATTAAAATACTATATATATTATAATACTTTTAATATTATTTTAAAATTTCTCGCGATACGCTAGTTCCTTCAATTATTTACGATATCACCGATGACGATATTGATATCCCCGATGGCTCAGCCTAAAATATATTCTCCGGATGATCGCGAAGATGTTGGAGATCACTCTCGTCCATTTGCTCTCAAGTAGCGTATGAAAGGCAGCCTTTAAACCTCCCAGAGGTGGCGCGAGAGCCCGAGAGCTTTCCGGTTGAAAGATCACCCGTCTGCGGTAATTTTCCGGGACCGGTCCCTTCTTCTTCTTCGTGAGAAAGACGAAGACGAGAGAAGCGCGACTGGCATGTGGCAGAAGCGAAGCGAGAGAGGAGAAGAAAAGCGAGAAGAGAGACCGGTCGTGGTGGCCGCGCCGCGCCACGCCGCGCCGTGCCGAGAGGCACGTCCGAGCGAACAGGAATCACCTGAGCGTCTCTCCTTGGCTTCGGTCAGTGCCTGGCTACGGCCAACTTTTCTTCACCTTGCGGGCGAACGACCGTTACGTTTTTTCGTTCCAAGGCTGAACGTATCCTTTCGTCCACGGAGACCTCTCTCCGACGCGTCGCACTTAGGGACGCGGTGCAATTCTGCGACGCGGAGTGTACCTTGCAGAAAATATCGCGGAAAATCTAGGAATTGTTTTTTCATTTAGGAATTAAAGGAGAGGGAGATTCGATGCGTAATATGGTCAAATATATTTTTCGATGTTCGCAGGATTTATTTTATTTTATTTTATTTTTCTTTAACCCTTCGGGATGTTTATTTCCTGAAGAAACGTGAAAAATCTGAAATTTTTAGGAAATTTTATTGGGACTCGGAGAATTTTTTAAAAAATTCTTTTTTTAATAATTTTAATTTATTTTTTTATACTGCAAGTGATCTGCAATAAGCCAAGTTGTAAATTATGTGTTTAAAAATTATATTGTAAATATAATCTTTAAATATAATTTATATTTTTCCTTTTATTGTATTCAATGACTTGATAAAACATTGAATATGTAGTATATATTCTTTATTTTAAATTTTACTGATAAGAAATGAAAATGTTATGCAAGTTAAAAATTTTCATTTTCTTCTGAAATTCTTTTTCTATTCATTTTCTTCTGAAATTTAAAGAACTTTGTATTTTTCTCTTATATTAATGAGAAGCGTTCAAAAATGCGTACAAAAAAAAACTTATTTTAGAAAATTGCATCAAAAGATTTTTAAAATATTCTCTTGGAATTTTGAACAAAAATACCTGAAAGAGAGATGAGGGAATTTTTTTTTACAAGATTTGAGAAACATCTTGATCTATTCTGTGAAAATGTGTGCTTCTTCGGAGAATAAAAAATACATCTTCTTGAGTAAATACTATCGAAAGTTTAATGAAAAATCAAAAATTAAAATCTGCGAGTAATTTTGCAAGAAGTCTTGCCTTACACTTCTCGATAGAAAGTTTTTCAATGCTAGCACTTGTGGCATCTCTCGTCGTTGATTTTGCACGAAGACAAAATCGCAAATAGGTCCGTCTCTCCTCGCTCCATCGATTAAATTTTTTTCTCTCTCTTTCTCTCTTTCGAGATTGTCACCAACGCAAGAAGATCCCGCCAAGTCGCATTTTCCGATCTGATTTATTCGGGGAAACAAGATCGAGGTGTCGCGATCGGAAAGGAACACGGATAATCGTGGAAAGGTCCGTGGAAACTTGCGGTTTAAAAGACTGACATGTGAGATTTTCGCAAGATTTTTTACGACCGACCGAGTCGCATTCGATTACTTCATCATCCGCACGCGATTAAAATTCTTTTAATGACATATCACCGCGATGTCTCGTAATAGAGGGGTCATAGATGATGACGTCACGTTGAAAAATTATAATCGGGGTCAGTTGATGCGAGCATACATGAAAATCTTTTTGCAAATTTATGGCCGTTATACAATTATGAAGTATAATGGCGCCTGGTATACATAATATATATACGTAGTATAAAATTTATGACGCATCTCCATTTATGTAACTCGCACAAATAGCGGGATATATTCTGGAGTAAGGCCAATTTTCATTTTTACTCCCGAACTATCGCTAGCCAAATAAGATTTATAACGCGAGTGATTTATCAAACTCGGCAATGTCGCGGGATATATATATATATATATATATCGATATCTTCCAATATCTGTTCTCCATTCGGATTCTAGGATGTATTTTAAAGCATTATTGACTCGTAAAAATATTGTAGATTGTTTTATTGCCTCTGAAATCTGAACGCGAAAAAAAATTCTCAATTAATATTTATTGCAAATTAATATTTATGGCGAATTAATATTTATTACAAATTCAAAAAAGATATTAATATTAATAACTAAAAATATACCAACGACAAATAATTTCTTCGATAAATACGTAAAAAATTATATACACGTTTCGGACAATATTTTAACTCTCATTCCAATCTATTTATCAGACTGACATTAATCTGAAATTTTATAGAAAAAAAAAAAAAAATGTTACGCTATCTATCTGAATCGAAACCTTAGCAAAGTATTCACAGAAACTATAGAGATGCATGGATATTTCTTTCTTTGTCTCTGTGTTACTAGAAGCTTGCGGTAAGTTCGGCGTAATCTTGTATAATAGATCCGCTGTTTTTCCTTTTTTTTTTTTTTTACGTATGCGAAAAGTTTGGTAACAACCGACGATATGGAAATGTCCTAAGACAACTTTCCGAGGGGCACGATGACGATGATCTGCATGTTTCATGAAACATATACCGCGTAACAGCCCCCGACACGGTAGCGTTGCAGACGTCAGTCCCAGACGGATCTGTCGACGTCACGCGATGCCGTCGCCGAGGCCTAAGAGCCCGCGCGCACGCGATTATACTTTTCCGAAAACTGCCGAAAATTACTAGTTCCACTAGCACGTGCTCTCCGATATACCGCCGGAACTCGAGTTTTTATGCGCCAAATTCGGCATCGTTGAAAAGAGAAAATATATAGTCATATGCAGGGATCAATTATTTTATACAGGGTGTTTTCAAATAAGCGCGAAAGAACTCCTCCAAAGGAGGAAGAAAAAGTTAGATTGTTGTTATAATTTTGTGTTGTTTTTGTTCCATTTTTTTCTAATATTTATTATAATTTTGTTTTGCTATTAAAAATTCGGACACTTTTTTTCTGAATTTCTAGAAAATCTGTTTCAATCATCAGAGTCGTTTTTTTTTTTTTTTTTTTTAATTCAGAAAAGTGTGTCCGAAAATTCAGACAGCGTGTCGATAAAAAACGGCGCTTTGTCTGAAGGTTTGAGTTTTTTTTTCAACAGTGCATATATTGGTTAAAATGAGAGAGTGAATTTTGTTTCATGTCGTCTCTCTGTGAGATGACTCTTTTTGGATTAAGTGCGGTGTTTCTAGAATTTTGCTTTTTCCTTCCGGCTCACCCGGTTTTTTTAACGAATTGGCGCTCCAATCAACTAATTGAGAAACGATGAATCGCGACGTGGCGAAGAACGCAGGGAAAGCGTCATTAGCAAATGCGTTTCGTGATTGAATTTTTCATGTACCGCAATTTCATGAAACTTCACCGGCTGCCACTTCGTTTACATTCATACACGGCTTATCGATAGCACATTCCCCAGTCTTGCTCCAATTAGCTGATTAAACTGCTAGTTAATACGCGAACGATGTTTGTTATTCCTAATTAATTCGCGGCCTCTCGTCCTCCTCATTAAATATCCATTTTACCTTCATTAATGTCATTGTTAAACAAGGTGCAGCTCCCATTAATAACGATACTTCCAGTAACCGTAGGTTTTCTTGTAAATTATATCCGTAACATTTTGTCAGTTTACATCTGGGATCTGGGCCGCTCGCCCGCACAGAGTGACGTATATCGTGAATCATTGAATAGCGTTACCGAATACAATGCGATATCTAACGAGGGACTGTCCATTCGTTTCAAAAACGCCCAGTATTTTAACGCTTCGATGCGGGCATATCTCGAAACGTACAATATTTCGTTCTTATATAGCGTTCGTGACTATAGCTTTGTTCGTTTTGCTCGCAGTCTTTAGTTTCTGTGCTCGAAGTGAGATATTCGAATATTAAACAATGCAGCATTTTTGCTGCAAATGTCAAAATATAAAATTTTGCGTTAATTTTCCTTCCCAGATTAAAACTTTATTCCTATTTTCAATCTCTATTTTTTACGTTTATGGATTCTGGAAAATTTTGACAAAACTATAAATTAAAGAGTTTCGAAATTGGGTAATTCGACTGTTTGAAATGTCAAACTAAATGTCAGATTGAATATCGCATCGAGAGTACGAGAAAAATTTTGTCTATTTCACCAACTTAAATGCTAAATTATTTATTTTTAATGTACTATTTAAAAATGATGCATTATAATTACATTTTTATTGTTTTGATTCAAAATTTATATTTTATTAAAATTTATTAAACATGAATATGACAAAAACAGGTGTTGGACGCTGTTTAATTATTTGCATGATTTAAGTCATATTAATTTACATGAAGATTCCATCTTTCTTGACTTTTAAGATTGATGCTTAAAAATAAACAAACTTATGCTTAATCATTAATTTTTATTGTAGATAAAAAGTATATTTTTCGGCATTTTCATCTACTTTATTTGTATGAAATTATAATATAGACTTTTGATTATATAAAGCTGTAAAATGTTTTGCGCATATTTGCATCTTTTATTAATTATGCATTAGGTATGAAGATATATGTAAAGTATAATTTAAAAAAAAAAAAAAAGTTACGAGATTTTATTTTAACTTTGTTTTAAAATGAAGATTAAAATATAAAAATTTATGATTGAAAATGTAATTATTAAAAAACATAAAGCGGCAATTGTATGAATTCTGTTTTTTATAATTCATCCATTATTTTAATTCAGATTTTAAATATTTGAGATCGAAAGAAGAATATTTAAAATACGTATCGACGATGAATTTTCGTATTATTGAAATAAGTGTAACACACGATATACATGATAGACGGTAAATAAAATTAGCAGAAAATGAGCATCGATTCGACACGAATATCGAGGAGTTTTGTAGAGTTGTTTACGCCGGATGTTGCGATATATTTTATTTATATACTCGTGTCTCGCTCGCATTTTCATTCATCAACTGGCTTCAATGTGAACGATGAGTCATCATCTTGTCGATAGACACACGAGTACATATTTATTTGACCGTGTGCGAACGACATGATGCATTTCCGCTCAAAACAGAAATATGTGTCTCAGTGTATATATTTTTTAATTATAACTGCACAATCGTCGAAGAAAATCGATGGCTAGTTTCGTTCTTGGATTTGTGATTTTTTTCGAGAGCTGTCAAAACACTACTCATCTTTTTTATTGCGATGACATTTATTTTGTAATATATATAATAAATTTGAATACGTAAATGTTAGCTAAAATTAAAAAAAAAGAGGCTTGATAAAAATTATAAAATTACAGTTTCTTAATTTTTAATCTTAATTAATATGAAATATATCCGGAACGCAAAATCTGGGTAGAACGAGAACATGTCCAGTTTACGATGATAACATATTTTTTAAAATATTTTTATAAAGATAGAGAGCCGCTCTCTTCAAAATTTCGCGGGAGATATTACAATCGGACCATAAATACTGACGAAAAAGTGTGCCTCGGGCTTTCTGGATTGCGAGCCGAGTCGCTGAATGCGCGAAATTAAAGTATCCCAGCTGATGTAGGGTGATGTTGGGCTCACGAGGATGGAACGGCGGGAGAGAGGGAGGGAGCGAAAAGAGAAGGATAAAGGAGGGGGGTGTTTTTTGACGGGGGTGGCGCGCGGTCGACCAGGGGTTCCATGGCTTTTTCATAACCGAGACAAGGGAAGGGTTGCGCCAGACAATGGATCTTCATCTAAATTGTAAATTCTACATTGTAAAATTTTAAACGCCCGTTATTGCCCCGCCGATATATGTGCGGCTATCGGTTCTCGTCGTGCCCAAAGAGAGAGTATATATTTTTATTTGTATCCGATGCTCCGTCCCTCGCAAATCTTTATCACTCGTTCGCTTTGCGATTTAACTCGATAAATATTGAGGAAAAAAAAATTGATAATTAATTAATTATTATCTAGTATCTCTAATTATTTTTTTCTACATAATCTCCTTTGTTGAAAAGATTGTTGAAACGCGTTGTCTCTTCCTCTATTCCTTGGAGTATCTAAGACAGGAAATGCTTTAAGAAGCTACGACTTTTGTATTAACTTCTATCTAGCAGGAGGAAGGGAAGGTGGGGAGGGGGGAGGGGGAAGGCTGAAACTAATTATGCAAAAGTAGTACACTCTCTTTTCGGGGATGGAAGTTTGTCGTACCCGAATGTACTCTAGGCGAAGAGGCTATCGATGATCGCTGAATCGTGGGCGCGCGGACAGGATGCAGCGACGTGAAAATCAGATGAAGACGACTCGAAATGAGGAGAGCCAGAGAGCGGTTTAAACCGGTGTCACGGCGTAGCTGGAAGAACGACAGATCTATCGAAGCGAAGACATTGCGAGAGGAAAGAGAGGGGGAGGGAGAGAGAGAGAGAGAGAGAGAGAGAGAGAGAGAGAGTACGCTGGAATGGCGAAGATGGAAGGAAGGCGAGCGAAAGGGCGGAAGAAAATCGGGCGAGGTCGTTCTCTCGCCGGATTTGCATTTTGATAAGAAATCTCGCGGAAAGTTTTCTCCGATCTCCCGTCGTTTCCTATCTTATTCCGTGCCATCCCCTTTCATCCTCCTTGCTCCATCTGGTCTCCGAAGGATAAGAGACGTCTTCTCGCCCTTCTGCTGTTCTCTCTCTCTCTCTCTCTCTTGCTTTCCCTCCTTCCCCTCTTCCCATATCCCGGTCTTATTCTTACCTCATTACGCTGGATTAGCTTATCCCGGGCGTCGTCCCGCTCTCTGGACTCAGCTACCGCGACGGAAACTTGTACTCCCGTGGAAGATGTCAATTAAGACGATGCGGCGAAGGAAAACGCGGGAGGAAACGAACGGGAAAGATAGGGGGGGGGGGAATCGACGTGTCGCGAATCGGGCTCGAATTTGAATTTTTCCGCGGCGAAAATCTACGCGCACGCGTAGCAAATAAAAAAAATCGTTCAATCGAGATATTGTCTTAAGTCACCTGTTACATTATATCATACGTTTAATATTTTATTGAAAGCATATGTAAGAAGAAATCATTTTATTGAGTTAAGATAGTGGGAATAGTCATTGAACTAAATGTCATCGTCGTAGCTATTAAATAAATTATTTTATTTTATTTATTAAATAAATGTATTTGCATAAATTTTTCGATATAATAAATCAGATCGTCGTATATAAAAGTCATAATCTCTCGTAGAAACTTCCGGGTTGGCCCTATCCACGCTCTTACTTTATCATGGCCGATTGGATTAGCCGGCGTGCCATTGGACGCAGTTTCCGTTATAGAAAGTTACGATCTCCGGAAAGATGTCAATTAAAAGTTGAGGGAGGAAAAAAACTCGGGACTAGAGCAGCGTTCGGAAGGAATAAAAGCTGGCTTCCTCTAGCGTAACATTCTTCCAATGACGAGCGGAAGAACAAAGAAAAAGGGGAGGAATATTAATTTTCCCCTCTTCTCTCTCGAGCCTTCCTCCATTTTATTCCCTCCGGCGTGTGGAATCGCTCTATGGATTGAAAACTCGCAAAACTTCTTATTAGGAATGGACTTGGAGAGAGAGAGAGGGAGATTAATTAAATTTTTTTTTGCGAATAATTTTTTAAACAATCGCGAATACTAGATGCATGATTCCTAAACAGGACTTTAATTGATGCAACTAAAAAAAAAAAAAAAAAATGTTAGAAAAAATAAAAATACATTGTATTGCAAATGCAAATTACAAAATTCGAAGGAAGGATTTTTTAAATAATATAACGTTGAATCGCATTTTATGTTCAACAGAAATAGAATTTTTTAATTACTCGCTATATCGCGTATTCAAATTATATTTATTTAAATTAAGATTGAACTTTATTATGGCTTTTATTAATTTTCTTCGCGTTGATGTTTGTTATTCAGGTATTATATGGACATGATACATAGAATATAGATCATATTGCAGGAAAATTCTTGCACAGGAAATCAAGCGTGTGTGCGGAAAATTAATATTGATCGGAATAAAGTTCAATTAAGTTCAACCCTAATCTAAATAAATACAAAGTACGCGTTTAATAATAATCATTAAATATTTCTCATGTGATTGTCTCGATTCTCCGTTTTGCATATATCATGTAACTCATTTTGTTGAAGTAAAACAATTTTCTATTCATTGGCAAAGAAATTATCTATTATTTACTGAAATTATTAATTATCGAAGTAAGACGTTTCGAAAGAAATACGAAGACTAAGAATATACACTCGGCGCAATATTTCGGAGTAATAATAAAGCTAGAGGAAGAGATTAAAAAAATTTAATTTTTCCCATAAGTCGAAGTTGTATGAATAAACACGAGTATGAACCAGAATTTGCATAAATCTATGGCGATGGACGCCAAAAACGTACACGATACTCGACTTCGAAAGTGCCCGTCCGCAAATCCTGTCCCGCTAATCCTCCCTCCCTCCCACCCTCCCCATCCGATCGCGAAAAACCGAAGGGTTGAACTTACGAACGTCGTCCAACCCTCGCGCCCCCCCCCCTCCCTCCCCCCGGCTGTTGCGCTCTCCTGGAGAGCATTTCCCCCCCCCCCCCTGGACCATTTTGCGCGCACGCGTTTCGTTCCACGCAAACACGCACATATTCACAAAACGCGTCCGTTCGTTCGTGCGATCGATGGTTGAAAAACGCAACCACGCCGTTGCTACCGTTGCCGCAGCAAACTACCCTTTCTCTCTCTCTCTCTCTCTCTCTCTCTCTCTCTACTTCTTTCTCTAGCACGCGTCCTCGTTGCTGGACACCACCCGTCTCGCTCTCGGCGCCATTTGTATTAATGAACGAGATCGCTCGGTTTTGCTATGCATCCCCGGACGCGCATTGATAGGTCTCGTATCGGTTACCCGTTGGGTGGGAAAAAAAAAAAAAATAACGAGAGGCGAGCGCGATGCCAGCGTTCTCTCGGATATTTATTTAGCCGAAATGAGAAAGCGTCGTCGTCTCCTCGTAATCGTAATTATTAAGAGAGCGGCGACTTTCGTTAAATGAAAGTAACCGCGCGTTCGAGAAGAGGCCGCGACTTCGCTTCGGACGTGAACTTCAGATCAGCGACGAGGAGAAAGAGGAGACGAGCTCGCCGTCACGCGTCGTGTCAATTAAAGTGTAATCGTCGCGTAGAGCGCAATAATATAAGGTAACGCTTTCGTGGGGAACGAGTATTTAACAGAATATTATTATATGCGCAGAATATTTCAAATAAATAGCGAGACAAAAGTTGAATGCGCAGAAAAATGCGCCTTATCAGCTGACAATGCGTAATACTTGAAGGTACATGTCTATTCAATTTTCACATAAATTTAAAAAATATGTATATAAATAAAAAATATTTATTTAATATTTTATCAATACATATATATACATTTTTTAAAATTTAGAAAATGAAAAACAAAATATATTAGATATAGAGAAGGGATATACAATCTACTCCATACAACAAATCTATATATACATATGTGTGTGTGGGGGAGGAGGGGGGGAGGTACAATAGTAGCAATTTGTATCTGCGGTAACGACCCACCTAAATTGCGTGAATTTTCATTGTGGTTCGGCATCATCAATGGCAATCTCGATGTCGCGATTCCATCAGACATAGTGTAACAGCAATATTGCTATCGCGTATGTTTCACATAAAATAACTTCCAGCCAGAAAACACATATTTGAGCGACGCTGCCGGTTCGAAATTTCGCGATATACATATACTTATATACGACACTTTGAAAAATGACGATGCTTTCGACTTTCCCGCGCGGAGGGCAAGACGAAAGAGGACAAAAAAAAAAAAGAAAAAAGAAAAGAAAGCAGGAGAGTATGGAAACAATGCTTCGATGCGGAGAACGGATCAATGGAAGGAGAGAGCACCCCTTGAGAGGAATGAAGAGGTGGAGCTGTTTTACATGGAGCCGTTCACCCTTGGTACTTTGTGTACACCCTCGTCTACCCTTCATCCCCGTGGCTTATTTTTCGACGAAGAAATCCCCTCGATACTCGCACTATCATGCTCGCTAGCTGTACAATATTCTTGAAAGTATCGTCGTGTATATAACGTCGCGATAACGAAATTTGACAACCGAATGAATTGTTTAAGTAAATTTTTGTCACACACGTTGGATATATGTATATTTAAAAATTTTGGAAATAAATATAAAATGATATTTTATTAAATGACATTGGAACAGATATTTTTATAATTTTGTATTTTAAATTTTGACACAATTAATGAGAACAAATACCATCTTATTGAAGCTGAAAACACGAAAATATGCGGTTTACATTTTTCACAAAATTCACTTCAGGCGACATGTCTGTCTCCTCGTCATGTTCAGATATTTTATCGGTCGCTAGCTTTTGGATCACTCGTCGCGACAAAAAATGACCCAGAAACAGAAATGGACGACAGTGACGAATCGTCATTTTGCGCTTGTGGTATTTTTGAAACAGCGAGAGGATATTTGCGGAAAACAGCTGATTGCTCGCTTTCTGCGATTATTTCTTTTATTCTGCTAAAAGTACGCTTAAATAACTAAACGAGTTAAGCAGATTTTTATGTAGAATTATTTCCCGATAAAATAAATTAATTAGCTTCTTCGAATACGAGCTTTTACATGTCCCTGTATAAACAATTGCTTAAAAACTCTTGAGAAGCTAAATATAAATGAAAAATATTGTTAATAAAATGTTAATAAAATGTTTTATATCGAAATAATTTAAGAAAGAGTTAAATACAGGAATATAATTTGTAACTTTGGACGATAAAAGTATAATAAATAAGAGATGAAAGTTGAAGTCTTTCGTTAAGTATCGCGAGACCTTCTTTTATTACCATCGAGTTAAATTACGTTAATCTCTTGGATTACTTTTTTTTTTTATTTCCATCCGATTTATCGCGCAATATATTTGACCGATTAAATCTTATTCCATCTTGATCTTGCGACGCTTAGATATAAATCAAAGCGGATAAATAATTGAGTAAGTCCCGGAAAAATTTCGATGCCTCCTTCCTTTATTTTTAAACATGAAGTTTTAAGTTTTGCACTTGTATTTTACGTTGGGGAGAAGCAAACTCAGGTCACAGTTTTAATGGATAATATTTGAAGAAGTGAAAATAATTAAAATAAAACAAGAAAAAATTTTTCAAAAATGACTGCTCGCGTTCTGATTTTGGATAGATATACGTGACAAGATTTATTTTATTCGTAAAATCGGTGATGAAATTTTCACGCATCGTCCGATGACACGACTCTTATTAGAGAGTCTTATTAGAGAGTTAGCCGTGTCTTTTTTTTTTTTTTTTTTTTTTTTTTGACAAATTTTCATACTTTATGGAACGCAAGCGAGCGAAAGTTTGGCGCGTTGAGGCGAATCTTCCATTATCTTGCATTATCGGCAATCAAGGAACAACGGTACCGATTTAACCTTCGAGCGAAAATAAAAGGAAGATGGGAATGGGTTGAGGGGGAGGGAGGATTGCCTTGCAAAAAGAATTATTCCCCTTTCTTATTTCTTATTTTTCTCCGCTGTATATATACTTCGCCTCTTAATGGAGAAGCAGCGTTCGGTTTTCCACGCGGAAGGAGCACGGGACTCTTAAATATTCAATCTACCAACTTTGTAGGTCCACCCGTCTTTCGTCTTCGTCTTCGCGAGAGAGAGAGAGAGAGAGAGATTCCTTCCCTTAAAACGAAACGAGTTCTTTGATTCTTTCCTTTATCTTCCGGCGCTGGAACTTCGTAGTTTCGCGTTCTCTTTACAATCAAATTACGAATTTAAAGAGCGAATTAAAGTGTAGAATTTTCAGTAATTTTATTTAAATGTATAATAGTTTTTATCTGATAACGCAGAAAAGAATCTCACGCCCATGAAATTCGTGGAAAAAAAAAATTCACGAATTAATATTTTCAGTAGCAACGCGAGACTCCTCCCCCAATATTAGCACGCGTTATCGCTATCTTTCCGCAATATGTTCTCGTGTATTACGGTAAATTGCCGTTGTACAGGTGCGGCTCGTCTTATCATCTGCCAATTACGTTTGAGACTGCTGGTTCGATTATCTAATCTATACCTGTCGCTCTCGCTTCACGCAAACATCATGTCGAAGGTGCACTTAACGCTGCACTTATGGCAGCTGCACGGATCAATTCCTACTGAAAGTTCTGGGGTACGGTCGATAATTTTTCGCAAAATAACAATCTTTTCAACTTATCGCTAAACTTACACGTACGTTCGCTGCGTAATCTTTTAAATTATGCAAGGAAAAAAAAAAAAACAAAAAAAAAACGGTTGCAATTTTGTGAGATACTAAAGTGCGATATATTGATTAATGAAGTTAGACTTTAAAATATCTTAGAAATTAATTTCCCATGCGTTCTACTAAAACATATTCTAAGAAATTTTATTTTAGCAAGCACGTACATTTGAAAGGTTTTATCTTGAATCCGTCGGCTTTAAAAGATGCACTAATTCCAGCTTTCGTTTGAACAGCTGTAATATTTTTAGTACAGCGTTTTTTTTAAATACATTCTTGAAATTATCATAATTAGACTTCAACAATTACAATGAATTGTTGCAATAAAAATAAAAAAATAAATAAATATATGCGCGAGTTTCTCTTGGCGGTAGAAACTATGCAACGGATGATGCATTTTTTTTTTTTTTTTTTTTTGAAAAATTACGCGTGCGAGAGATGAATATTGAAAAATCTGTATTATATGGCAATTTCACGAGCAAACTGGAACACGTGCGTGCGATAGCGAGGAAGCCATATTTTGCATCGAGATTTTCAAAGATACTTAAAACACGCGGTTAAGCACTTGGTGCATCGCGTTTGTAATGCACGATATAAGTGGATTACGATATCGAGTGCGTCGATTCTTCTCACATTTCCGAGCTCTAAAACGCAAACCCTTGGCCCCTCCATCGCCCCTTTTCCGTTTTCTACTTTCCTACGTTGGAAGAGGAATCCGAACAAGTCTCGCTCGAAACTTGTCGCGCATTAAACGAGGTCTGCCCAAGCAGACATAATTTCCATGTGCAATAAAAACAGAGAAAGCTACTGCTGAAGAGTGTTCATCTCTGTCTCTCGAAAATGTTGAAATAATTCTGGAAGTATCATTAAGTACTGCTGTAACGTAGTAAAAAAAAATTATGACGAGCTTTCTACGAGGCAGTAAATCTCCGTACAATAAGTGACAAGTAAGTTGCACATTTTTATTTTTTATATTAAAATTTTACTTTATTACTTTTCATTGGATTACATAATGGAGAAATTTTATATAATTTTTAAGTTAGATAATGAATAAAATTTTCTCTCTTATTTGAAAATAAAAAATAATTCATTCTCATGCTTATATAAAATATTTTGGATTTTCCTGCCTCTAATATAATAAACAATATTTTCGAGCTTGCATAATGAGTAATATATAATACGGGACTTATTTGAGGGTTTAATGTATGTATATAATATATTTAAAACTTTGCCATTTAACAAATTAAATTTTAATGATTTTTACAACGCCAACACGCTAACATGAGTTTCTGTAATTAGCCCATTAAGTGCTAAACGCGAAACAATTAAAGCTACCAGTGGATTTTAATGGGTTAGGAGTTAAGCATGGGAAATTAGGCGCGCACACCTCGTCGGCGACGGTGTCGTCTTCGTCGTCGTCGTCGTCGTCGTCGTCGTCGACCACGACGAAGGCCGTTGGCAGCGGCGGCGCAATTGCGGTCCCTGTCGTCGTATCGTCAGCAATCTCGCGTGCGCGGGTGCGCAAAAGGGAACGAGGGCGCCCGAATCGGGAACGGGGGAGTGGGGTAGCGTGAGGGCGGGGGGGAGGGAGTATGAAAGGGGTGGAGGAGGCCCCCAGCAGTCGTCGTCGTTGTCGACGTCGACGCGCGACGGATCGATAGGGGAGACTCTTTCCAGCGACGCGCATGCGGGCCCAGGAGCCAATGGTCGTGCGAGGGTTCTTTCCATGATGCTAGTCGCCCTTGACGGTGTGCCATGGAGAGGGTGGGTGGAAGAGGAAGGGGTTGATGAGTGGGGAAGACGGGGCGCGGGAGAGGAAGACCCGGCGCCCCCAGGGCTGTCGGCCCGTGCCCCTCGACGAAAAATTTCGAGCTTCAGTGCTTAATTTTTTGAAAGTTTTAACGAGCGTATGGGTCTATTGAAACCCATGAGTTTGCGAATTTCTGTCAAATTTTTGTGGACGAGTGTATTGGCCATAACCCATGTGCTCCCAGGGTATTTGTTCCTCTGGATTTCTCAGGGATTTCTATTTTCATGTAAGAAAATGGGGGAATTTCCTTGGGATTTTATTGGCATTTGAAGAATTTTTCAAAAATATTTTTTTTTTAATCTTTAAATATATATTTCTCTTTTTGTGTATATATTTAATGTCTTAGCGAAATACTATTTGCAACACACATTCATTATTATAATTTCTAATGGTAAGAAAATGAAAATATGCGAAAATAAAAAATGTTTATCTTATGAGAACCAATTCAATTCAGTTCAGTACATTTTCAAATATAACAAGTGATTTACACTTCTTCATTTTTCCATTATATGAATAAAAAACATTAGAAAATGTACAAAATTTTCAACAAATATTATTTAAAAAAATTGCATCTCTACAAATTCTTTGATTTTATCTGCAATATAATTTAGAATAAAAACACCTGGAAATTCTCAAAGACTTATTTTACAAGATTTGAATAGATAAACTCTAATACAAATTTTATAAAATTCGATTTACAATAAATTAAGCCGACTTTACACGCTCTATAATTATAATTATAATATACAGAAGAATATATATCTTACATAAAGTACTTACATAAAATAAACTGCATATAAAATTATTAATATTAATCTTAATATTAATATTAATTTTATTAATATTAATGTTAATATTAATTCTGTTAATTTTGTCGCGAATTGTGAATTGTCTAAAGCAATCCTAATATTATATAGTGCTCAATAAAGAGTAAAATAGCACGCTAAACTTACTTTACTTTAATAAGACATGGACGCAAATTGTTGCAAATCTAATTTAATGATATTGCGTCTGATATCGTGTCTCGACATCGTGTTATGAAAAACGCTATCTATAATTTTCAAACATGTAAGCGAAGAGAAGAGATAGCTTAACGATAATGATTATATTTCACAAACGTCATACATCGACATACTCGTCCACGGAATTTCACGTTAACCGAGATTGACGTAATCTTGACGACGATATATAAACGTCACGGATACCGTCACCGAAGGAAACGAGGCTCGCGAAACACAAAGGACGATTCAAATTCGACCTCGCACGTAACGATACGTGTTTCGATATTAAAACGTTTAGTGGAAATGGGCGAAATTTAATAATCGAAATCGTGCAATGTCCGAGGCATCGTGTTTCCGCGCGACACACTTTGTGTTGATTCCACAATACGCGCAAAGGCTGCACGCGCGTGTTTATCAGCAAATTTCACCTCGCGTGCCGTTTCCGATGTCAGACAAGGACAACGATTGCCGTTTCGTAAGGACATCACGTTTCGGGCGCAACGACGGGCATGCAGATTTCTCGCATCCCTCGCCTCTCGCTATTCGCGCTCACGCAAATCCCGAGGTCGTTTTGAGCGAACGGCGACTTTTTTTATTTATCCTTCGTACAATTATTTTTCCATCTCTTTTCTTCTTCCATACGGCGATACGTCTGACAAAGCAACGCTCGGTTTCGCAAGTAGCCTCATCGCGTAATACGAGATCACGGTGTACATACTTTATTCTCAATAAAATTGTAATAATAATGTCGGATTATATCCTCTAAGCGATCTGAAATAAAATTTGAGCATAATTGTGTAACGTGAATGCAACGTGATTAATAAACATGATGTCGATTTCAAAGAAAAATATGGAAAAATTGAAAATGGAATTATTTTAGTATCTGGAGAAATCAAGGAATTTTATTGGAACTGGGAAAATTTTTTTAAAAATTATCTCTCATAATTTTACACTCATACTGTAAGCAATAAACAATTCACGAATAAACCAAGTGCATTATTAAAATATAATAATTATTATAATTATTATAATTTTTATAATTAATATAAATATAATTAATATAATAATTAATTTATAATTAATTTATAATTAATATAATATAAATAATTATAAATATATATCTATCTCTTTTTATATAGACAATGTCTTTTAACAAAATATTGAATATAGAGTACATATCCTTTATTATAATTTTGATAAAAAAATGAAAATGTTACTTAAATTAAAAGTCTAAACAAAAACTATTTATTTTTTTTTTTCCACTACACTTGTAAATCAAGCACTTGAAATTTAAATGACTCTGTACGAGTGAAAAGCATCGCAGAGAACGCGTACAATAAAAAAGACTTACTCTAGGAAATTGTATTAAAAAATCTTTGAAAATATTCTCTTTACCTGGAATTTTGAACAAAGATACCTGAAAGATGAGGGGATTTTTTTCAATTAAGATACCGCTGACAAGTGCCCTGTAACAAACACGGACAAATGCAACGAGGCGTGATAATTATATTCCGCGAATGCTATATTACCTCCTGCCGGATACAATCCACAGTTTTTATTCGGAACATACTCTCTTGAGTACCTAAAACTTTTCAAAGAATTCACCTCACCCCGCTCTCTACATCGATACGGACCGTTAACTACGGGGATTACCGTAATTACGGAGCTACTTTGCGAAACGCGCGTTCCACAGAAAGTATTCTTAAAATTTTCGTAATAATTTTTTTTTTTTTTTTTTTTTTTTTTTAAGAATCGCTCGAAGGGAAAATCGGAGGGTACGCGATATACTTGACATGAGATACGCGTTCGTTGACGGCGCGGCCTACGTAATGGAACCCTTGAATTTCGCCTCGGCCGGCGGTGCATTATACGTCGCAAAGGGAGATTGGGCCTGCGTAATGGAACATTTATCGTATAGCCGGCGTTCGTCGTTACCATGGAATCGAGCGCACGCGTTTCTGACGCACGGGGGACCGCTTAGAGAAATCACGGCACGCACGGTCTCCATCCGCACGTATACGTATTCGCGTTATCTACCCGATCGAAATTTGGCTCGTGCCATGCGTAATTACGTACGCCTATCCCATCTACGGTACGGTTAATTAACGTTAATATCATCACTCGGATCTATACAAAATAGAAATGATACGCGAGCTAATAAATACCCATCGCGATCTTTTTCTTCACATCTCTCGCGCGTATTTTTTTATCTCGTAATTTATCTCACCGTCATTAGATATATTTGCGAGGTTGATACGAACTTCCAATGTTTTTAATCCGTAAGCGAGTTTTTTTTTTTTTTTTTTTTTTTTCGTTACTTCCTCTTTGCAAAAAAAAATTTATACGATTGATTTTATCAATATATGTACAATGCATGAATTGCAACGCGGATGAAATGAATTGGTTGAATATAATTGGAAATATTTTTTTCGCGTACGTAAGGACTGAGAGGGTACTCTATGCATTGATAACAATATATTTCATAGAAAGAACCGTACGAATCGTAGCTGTATTTTTTTGCCGAACTTTCTTCGTTACAACAATGGATTTATACAATAACCCGAATGCTATTTGCGTCCATGATTTTAGAAACGTAGCTGTATTTTGTAGAAAACATCGAGGTACGCGAGGAAAAAATTCTCACCCACACACACACACACACACATTCGCGCGCGGATTAATTTTGTTTTATTTAACGCTTCCGCGCGTTGTATTTATTTAACGTTATTTTTCCACCTCCGTATCGCGCAATTTATCAATGACGTAATCAGTGCAAAACGATTCGGTGTCAACATGCCGAACGCGAGGAAAACTCCGCAGAGTTTTAACATCTCTCTTGTTGACAAATTATTCGCGCAACAACTCTGTTACGCTACAACGCTAACCGTCATTGAAAAATTGATTCGCTCCGATATCGAGACGTCGATTGATGCTGCCAAGGTGCAAGGATCGTGCGTGCAAATTAATCCGCCATAAATTATTTATCGATATAATAATTGTCTCATGATCGCCGCGACGACGCATTATCGGTAGACATTTATTTTGCGCGGCGAAGAATTTTTTATTGCGTGCATTTTCCTCGACGAATGAAATCAGTATGAAAAAGAACGTGTTAATTGCAACGTCTTGGATTCGTATACCTGCTTATCGGGCGCCGCGATCTTCTTACAAATTAGTCCTTGCCATATGCCGGCAATTATGCGAGATCGAACGTTGATCGGGTGAAGGAGATACTCTCCATCTTTTGCAATGATCGATCGGTTTACCGATCATCGACGAAGGTCAACGCGGAGCTCCTTGTACCCTCCCGAGTATCGACTTTTTGTTCGGAATCACTAGTGGAACGCAAATTTTTAATATTATATATATATTTTATTTTTAATTATAATTTTTATTTTTATTTGTAATTTTTTATATTATATATGTTTTTTGTAAATATAATATTTAATATGTAATTATTAAATATATTTATTAATATATATTTTATATATATATATTATATTAAAAATTAAAAAATTATATTAAAATATATTATATTATATTAAAATTATTTTT
>JBCAUJ010000020.1:2207504-2227016 GCA_038406275.1 Cataglyphis albicans
CTACCTACCTACCTACCTACCTACCTACCTACCTACCTACCTACCTACCGCATGCCACGATCCCTTCTGCACGGACAGGGGCAGCGACCAGACGGGATAACGTCGTGTAATGAAGATTAATCTCGTCTAGCAAGAGCGCTCACCGTCCGTCCCGCGCATTCATAAATCAATCATATCCGTCCGATTATCATTCAAATCGGTCCTCCCGATCCTCCTCGTTGCTTGCCAAGGCAATATGTACATACGTGGTTGCGCGGAAACATCGACAAATCGGCCACGATCCGCTGGCCATGACGACCTAAGAACCGAAGAGCGATCGCAATAAAGGCGATTGACGGCGATTAGATCGAACGAACGGAGCCAAGTCACAATAAGAGAGCACTTCATATTCCATGTTTGCATTTCGTCGTTTCAGCGACTGTTCCTCGAAGACGCTCGATCGTTTGCCATGTATTATTTAATCATCGATGAGAGTTTATTATATAAATTACGTAAGCGAAGAAAATAATGACGAGGGCGAACTGAACGGATTTACTAAGGCAAGCCGAGAAAATCCACCCGAGTAAAATCCCTTGGTCTTAATTCCTTACCGTTGACGTTTATTCGCGCTATTATAACGCTTATGATAATGAAAAGATGCCTCTATATATCTCTGCGGATTTCCTTTGTGAGCGAGAGAGCTTACAAAGGCATTTTACGCCAGGCGTCGAGCGCTTATTGCAATCTTATACATTATGGAACCCCTGAAGAAAAACGTTTCATCTTTCAAGGAAGCTCGATCAATATAAATCGAACTAATCCTTCCGGTATCTAGAAGATAGATAAAATTTGTTTACGGAGAGATCGATTACCAGGATGTATTTTTCTGGAAAAATATGGAATTTTGAGATAATTTCTTTTTACGTGGAGAAATCAGGGAATCCTTATGGAATTTCATTGGGATTTGGGGATTTAAAAAAATAATATTTTTTTTTGATAATTTTGCTCTTATACTGTAAGCAGGGAGCATTAAAACAAGTTGTAAATTATATGTTTAAAATATATTATAAATATATTTCTGTCTCTGTTTAAATATTTAATGTCTTATCAAAATAATGAATATGCAATACATATTCTTTATTTTAATTCTTTGTGATAAAAAATGAAATTAATAAGGCTTTGTTTTTTTTTTTCTTCTTATCAATGAAAATCAAGAAAAAAAAAATTAGAAGAGAGAATTTCTTAAGAAATTACATCAGAACCTTTAAGATGTTCTCTTTACCTGGAATTTTATACAAACATACCTGGAAGATCGGGAAATTTTTTTACAAGATAGAAATCTCTCCTGATTACCTTTTTCCGAGGAAAATTAATTATCGCGATTGATAATGAAGAAAATAAAAAAATAATTGCGCGAAAGAAAAAAACGTCTCTGAATATGAAATGTCACCATTGACAGTTACGAAAGACCACCACGTGTCCCTTTCCCAGCGCAATCACGCCACTTTTCCCCTCGTTCGCCGACGACAATAACAGTACAAGTTTCGTGCGATTCGCGAACCTCGGACAACCGTGTCGTGTACGCTCCTTTTCGTTGTGCACACACAGAAGTCGTGTGTGTGTGTGTGTGTGTGTGCGCGCACACTCGATGTCTGCCTTGAGATTCCCCGACCTATCATCATCAGGGCAGAGTAACCGCAGACCGATCGATTCGGGGACCTCTCTAATTTGCTTTTTCAAGTTCGCCCGTTGCAGGGAAAGAAGGACCGAGTATGTATGATGTATCAGGTAGCGGTCGTGTGTTAGAATTTATGGATACGCTTCGGAAATATTTCCACAAGCAATTACGGATGTGTCCGTAAAGCTTGGGGTAGGTACCGGCGTATAGCTTTTACCCTCTTCTTCTTCTCTCGTAAAGATTTGACATCTAATTTTGTATCTATTGCAAAAATACTTTAAAGTCAAATATATTAGAATGATATTTTATAATTCGCGAATAAATTATTTAAATAAAAATGTCTTATATGCATAAAGGCATTTTTTTTTCTTCTATGTAATGTGATTATATGAGTTTCATATTTTCATAATTTATAATAATATAACGCTCTCTGATACGCGAAAATTATAAAAATTATAAAAAGACGATAGATATATAAATATTTTTTTAATCTGTATAATAAAAATATATATATATTTATTTATATAATAAATATTATTATTGATTGCGCAGAAAATTAATTGGTTGGCTCCAAAACCGGGCATTGGTCGAATAAAAAAACGAAAGACTAAGGACGGGGACAAATCGCATCAATTATGCGACAATCGCGCAATTGGAAGACCGAATGTAAATCCGGTATTCAACCCAATGACCGCAAGCATACCGGTACATTTAATATGATAATCGACGGTGCGCGCATATTAGATCGTGCTTCGGGTCTGTCTGTGAACCGGTTCCGTGATGCGATGAAGACGGATTAAGGTCGACTCATATTAAGCGACATGACGCGAGGTATGCTGCTTGTAACAAGACGAAATACTCGAAAGTGTATAAAGAAAACCGCAGCGTCTTCATTTTCATCATAATACCAGGGAAAGGAACTATATTAAGTGATTGATGTATTATTCAAATAAATTTTTAATTCTTTTTTAATTATTATTTTATATAAAATTTTGCTTATGCATATATTCGAAATTCTATTACTTGACAGGTTACTTTATTCTTACGTAACACCATATATATAGTAATCAGATCAGATAAAATATATATATATATATATATATATATATTTATCTATTTTTAGAATGTGTGTATGTGTGTGTGTGTGATATAAATATTAAAATATTAAAAATATTTATGATAAAAATAAAAATAAAAATTTAATTAATAATTATAAATTTTATATATATATAAATTTTAATTAATATTTTAATTTTGATTATAATATTAATTAAATTTAATATTCAAATAAAATTTAACAAAACATTTATAATCCAATATAATGTTTATCAAAAGGCATATAAAGTATAAAATTTACCCTGAACAAAATTTTATCTTGTGTAAAATTTATCTTATATAAAATTTTCTAAGTACGAAATAATTAAAATCGAAAATAAAATACCTAAACATACGTATCATATGTTTCTCTTTACATTTTATTTTAATAAAAATTTTATTTATAAAAAAAAAAAACGTGCAGCGGTTTGTCAGAATACTTCTTTCTCTTCGGCGAGGAAGAGGCGGTCGAGATTCGTCGCCGGAAAATTATCAGGGTGCAACGTTGCACGTACAGTCTACACTCGTAAATTTCAATTTCCAGCCGATCGAACGATTCGCCCGTACAATGCACGGCGGCGTTATGACAGCGCCCGCCAACTTTGCGCCGATTTCCCCGCGAGCTTCTGCACCGTAGATAAGTTATGGGAGAGCCGCGCGCGCCGCGATCGATTAACCCCGGGGAGGTGCTCGTATTGTGAGAGAGCACCGCGCTTAGATAAGAAGTTACATTCTTCCTACCGAGTAGAAAAAGTCCCCTCCCCCCTGCTCCCTCCTTTTTGGTATCTGTCTCTTTCCTATCTAAAAAAAATATTGTTATTTTTTTTTATGTCATTATTAATGACGTAATTTTTCATATGACATATGAAAAAAAAAAAAAAAGAGATAAAATTTTATCGGAAGAAAAATCTCAGTCTAGCATTATTTAAATAATGTTTTTCCGCCTCAAGGTTAATTGGAGTGCATGTTGGAGCTGCAATCGCCCGTGCACAAATGAAAGTTTTTCAGCGGGCGTATATTATCTCTCACTTTAACACCTTAATAACGACGTGGCACCGCGGTCGTTAATTAGGAAGTTAATTCATCGTCGGCGAGTTTAACGCGCGCTTCCACGCCCATGCCTTTCCTAAGATTCGCATATTAATTAAGGCTGAGCGTCCGCAACAATCGTGATCACCTTGGCATTTGTGTCGAAATGGATACGCGCGTCAAACAATGGCTATCGTTAATGAGTCGCGCGTTAATAGTCGACAAGTATTAGCCTCGCTATCGTTGGATGACGTTTCATCACAGTAACAATGATACATGCGCACGTCGTGTATTCTTTTCGCATTCGCAGGTGAAGATTTTATACTCTTGGCTGCAAAAGTTAACATTCTCTCACACATCTCGATTAAATAATATTTTAATATACGTAATCGATAGTGAGAGAGACAGAGAATCACAATAAGTAATAAAGCAGAAAATAATCTCTCATCTTTTTAAACGCATATTTTTTTCGTCCATATATTTAAATTAAATACTTTAATTAGTATCTTAATTAATTGCATTTGTTTGCGCGAGAAATTTTGCTTTTTATTGAGCAAACTTTAATTTTACCGATGAATCTCTTTCCCTCTTTTTGCGATTTAATAATTGTATATAAATTGCTTTTATATATTTATATATATATATATATATATATATAAAATTAATATTAATTAAAATTAATACTTTATATTGTCATAGAGAAATATTCTCGCTCCCTTTTTCTAGTAATATTATCGCGTTTTAAATATTATTTCTCTCCTAACGTCACATCTCGCGTGTGAATTTAAAGCTGAAAGGAAGGAGAAGATGCTGGAGCAACATCTGCATAATCTCGAGAAAGGATAAACTCTCGCGAGCTACCGTCAAGATTAAAAATCTGTAAGCCCTCTCTCACTTGTATACAGTGTTACTGTCCTACTTTTTTCTTTTTTTTTTAATTTTTTTACACGCGTCTACGTGTAAAAGATGGCGACGTAACGAAGACGAGGATGACATCGCGCGGTGACAGTGTTTATTCTCAAAGAGACGCAGTCACGTGGCATTGCGTGTCGAGAGAGAGAGAGACTTGGTATCTCTTTTTCTCGCTATCGCCCCGCCATGTTGAAAACCTTCTCCCTCGGGGGCTGTCGTTTACAAGGGCGTGGGCAAACCCGGGGAATTTAATACTCTGAAATATCAGATGTCGAAGGTAAAATGTCCACGGCAATTGCACGTGCACTTTTTCTTTCAGTTCGTTCGTCATTTCCACCTCCTGTTCTAGTTCTCTTATTATTGAGTTTATTACCCCTTCCTCCCCCCTCTCTCTCTCTCTCTCTCTCTCTCTTCCCATTTCACAATCATTAAATAAATCATTGAAATTGAAATGAAAATTGATGAAACGGACTTTATTACGATGTATTTTCCTCCATCAAATATTATTTACAGAAGCGTTTTATATAACTGATTTAGATACTTTTATATCGGTAATCTATGTTTTTATTAGCAAAATCTATTATTCCGATAAATATATTAGGTGAAGCCATTCGACAGCTTGAACGTGTACAGTAATGTAATAATACAATATAATATTACAATCATATTATGTGTCATCGTCGAGATCGTTCTGTCTAAGCATATTGTAAATAATAACTGGCGCATATATTATATATAGATGAAATATCGATGGTAACATACACGTGTGTAATGTGGATTCGATATTATTTATCGACGGATTACACGACAGATTGGGTACGAGACGCGGCTGTACCACCGTGTGTACTCCGGGCTTCCGGCAAATATTTTCCGAAGCAATTCCATTGTCGAAGAATATTGCCCCATCGCGTTATGAAAAAGCCAAACGAGTACGATCACTGCCGAACGCACGTGTTCTCGTCGGAGTGAAAGAGATCACCACGTGGAGATATTCGATGCGAACGTCGAAACGCGAAATTTCTCTCGTCATTTTTATTTGCATAAATATTTAATTTGACGCTCAATTATAATATTTGACATTTTTGGATTGTTTTTTCTTTTTTTTTTTATTGATTATGAATTTTTTATTGTAACTGATACCGATTATCTCCCTTGTTCCAGGTAAGACGACATTCCCCTTGGCATTCTAATCGGATCTACCCGGTTTTACGTAAGTAGCGCGCTTTATCACGTTTTACCGCGATAATGTACGATCGATCGGCGACATAAAAACGTCGTCCACAAGTTTAGAGAGTAAAGATGACTCGGCGCCCGTTACAAAGGGTTTCTAACGGGCTCGCAGAAGCAGGGAGGAGCCGCAAAGAGCGAACCCGCGACGCGTGTAAATTTAAGGGTTTCACTCAGCTTTTTCACCATCGTTGTCTCCTCCTTCACGTCCCATGGTATATAGTATTCCCGGTGCCTTCATCCACCACGATTGTCATTGTAAAAAGAGAGAGGGAGAGATAGAAACTAGCACCTCTCCCCCCCCCCCTCCTTGCTATTCTGCTCGCGGTCATTCACCTCACAACGGATTTTCGCGCGAAACCTCCAACTATCGTGAATGGAACATTTAATGCGACGCGCGATTATTTTTCTCTCTCTTTTCCGCGGCGAAATAAAAAATTTTACGACGCGTAGAATTTTTCCTTTTTGGGGTTGGATTGTCGAGATAAAAAAAGATGTGCATGAAAATCCATAGATTCAATGTTTTACGACTGAGGCAAAAATGTTGGTGGCATCTTGGGAACGAAGTTTCTCATTAATGAGCTCTTATCGATGAGAAACTTCGGGATCTCGGATGCGACATTTTTATCGCGATCGAGAAAATTCTGCAGTAGCACTTTAGTTCGAGAGCGCCTTGTATTTTATGCGTATTCTTCTTTTTTATTTTTCTTAATGCTTTACGCGTTTTCGATAACGTCAAGCGATAGAGCGATTTGTTTTACTGTTTTAATACACCCAGGGGAATTTTTGTCACGAGAAGGAGGATGAGCTTCACTTAAAAAATTATTGTGAACTTTTTTTTTTTTTTCTTTTCTCCTGTCATTACATTTTTTTCCTCCAATCTACGCTTGCATTTGCAGTAGTCACTCGCTTTGACTTGTATCCCGCGCAATTTTTCGCATCATTTTTTACGCGAATGTATAAAACAACATTATCGCCGGCGTAGAGGAAATATTTTACACGGATTTTACCGCAGGCGGAAAAATCGCGCGGAGAAAAAGTCGCGCTGAATACTGGCTATAATAAATGGCGCCAAATCGTCGTGAAAAATTTTGCGGAATCAGTGCGCTATTCTTGCGCGCGATGGGAACCAAGAGGGGGAGGGGGGGTGCCTAATTGTGCCCGAAGAGCAATTTATCAATTTCCCGGAGATTCTTTGCTTCTTTCCGCGGAGATGATTCCCATCAAGGGAATAGTAGTTAGGATCTTTTGGCGTCGTACGTTAACCCCGATGGAGGGGTGAGAAAGAGATGGTGAAGGGGGGGGAGGGGAGGGGGGGATCGAGAGACAGGGAGCGATAGAGGTAGATGCAATCTATGCATCTGAGCTGTATCGGCGGCCAGAATCGTGTTAGTGACGTCACGTATTTACAGGCACGCGCACACTAACAGCTGTTTTCTGACATCTGCGCGTATACGCGCCATGTTGAAAATTATGCGAATATTTTGTGACGAATGTGTTCACGTTAGCGTGGCACGCGCTCATTAATTCATGTACTTCGTTGCGCTCAAGAAAGGATAATAAAACAAAACGATATTTTATTGATGCAAGAATCGAGAGAGACGGAAAGAATTAAATGATTAAATTAAATATGGAAGGTGATACCCATATGGCCTATAAAAAAATATCCAGCGTAACGTCACCATGTTGCAGTTTCGTGCGAGTAATGATTATATTTTATGACAAGATAATTTTAAAGATAGTGCGCAACCTTCGTATAATAACAATGTGTTCGTTTTATTCGCACGCTACTTTAATTCAATGTGCATCAATTCTCACGTGCACCTGCCCCTTTATTTTAACCGTCAGATCGCTTACCATAATCACCTTACTTTCAATACGATACAAATATTTCGAGAGAAAAAAAGACGTAATCGCCTTGCATTATATATATGTACAGGGTGGGCCCAAATATTTTGGCAAGATTTTGAGATTTTGTAGGAAATTTAATTACGAACAAAAAGTTTCCTATAAATATTAATCGAAAAATGCTTTCTTAAAAAGTTAAAAATCTCAAAAACCTTTGAAGTTTATAGGAAACTTTTTGTTCAGAATTAAATTTCTATAAAATTTCAAAATTTAACCGGAACGTTTGAACGCCCACTCTATATATATCGCTGATGTAATATATTATATATCGAGCACAGCGGGATAATTATTTGAATCAACCTTTCGTTTCGAAAAGAAAAAAATTATGTTACTTGATAAATCTCACAGAATCCATTGGATCCATAATTTTATCGCTCGACGCTCGTGGCGCCGGCGCGATTGTCTGATCATAAATTGAGTCTTCCGTTTCAATTATGTTCCGCGATTATTCAAGCTGCATCCGACAAGGACGGGTCGGAAAGTTTTCTGTTCACGACGGCGAGATTCGCGTCTTTTTTTTTTCCGGGTTCGTCGCCGGGTTAACGAAGTGTCTTGGAAATTTCCGCGGACGAAAAGTTCTCTCCCTGCTCGAGAGTGGAACGTGAGCGTTTGCATCTTTCATCGAACGAGGTCGAGGAGAGCAGGAAGCGAAGGTAAAGAACGCGATAAGATGTGCACGTGACGCGATACGACGTATGTAAGAATGCAGATCGGACGTTTTAGCTGAGAGGAAATCCTCTGATTTCTTTTATCATTGTATGCGTGTCTTTCCTGATTGCGTTTTTTTTTTTTTTTTTCGAAACCATTGTCACGTGCGTCGCGACGCGCGTTGACAGTTCTCAGCTGATAGATCACGTGCGCGCATCTTCCGCGTGTGTCTCGCGCGCGACTAAAGAACCCAAGAAATCGTTTCGAATTCCTCTTTCTTATCGCCACGAGGACCTTAAATTGATCGTTCCGACACGTATATATAACGGCGATGACAAATGATATCACTCAAAGAATGTTTTCTCTCGGAGATTCGCGGGATAATCGACTCACATACGTTTATTTTAAATTTGTGCACAATCCATCCAATTCAATGAGATAAGAAATTTTAAATGCTAAATACGAGAAAAATGTCTTTTATTCTTACTTAAAACGTGATGTCTCCAGCGAAAAATATTTATTATCTTTGCATAAATAGATATAGTCGTGTTTTGTTGATGCTTGCACATTTCGCGATATTATCTTGACAAAGCTTCTACCAAATTTACTATCAGCGTTTCCCATAGATCCCCACAGCATTATACATCCTCGATAACGCACTGGCGAACTTCCTATTCCTCGTGCCTCGGGATATTTAATCTCAAAGATGGAATATTTATACGCAGTTTGTGCCTTCCTAGGGGATCACTCGCCGTCCAAGAACTACGCTCCGAGAAAAGCGTACAAATTTATGCGACATTTAATATCGTCCAATTGCTTATCGCACACGATTGCAATCATTCTCTTGGAATCTATTTATTATTTTAATCTCACAAACAGCGAAATATCAGCCGATTGTTTGAATATCGAACCAAATTCGCGCGACGAACGGAGTTGTGAATAATCGGGAGAAATTAAATAGAGTGTCCACTCCCTGGAAAAATCAGAAAATTTTCATGGAATGTTATTGAGTCTCAGATAATTTAAAAAAAAAATTTCTATTTGATAATTTTGCTCTTATACTGTAAGCAATCTGCGATTTATCAAGTGAATTGTGTTTAAAATATATTATAAATATATATCTATTTATCTGTTTATGCACTCTTCCAAAAGGAGGGATAAAATTAAAATTTTTTTTCAAATTTTCGACAAATTAGAAAAATGAAATTTGATGAACATTTTTTATCGGTAAAAAAGATACTTGTTTTTTTTATCTTCCCATATCATTATCAGAGAAAACTAATAATCCCTATTCAATTTTTTATAAGAACTTTTTAACGGACCGGAAAATGCGTTAGAAAGGTTGATTTTTTTTTAGAAACTTTTTTAGTTTTTTTATTCTTTTTTTAAATCGATTTTCAAGAAAAAAATTAAATACATTATTATGCACAGAATCGTGCTAAGTGGAATAGGTTTTGAGTTACGAGAAATTGAATTTTAGAATAAATACAAAAAAATAAAATAAAGCAACAAAATTATAATTGAAAAATAATCTAATTTTTTTTCACCTCCTTCTTTGAAGGAATGTAACTCCTTAGGGAGAGATATAAGAGTATATATTTATATAAAAAACCATCTTTAATTTTCGTCAAAAAATCAACTCCTAAATTTTGTGTTTATTTAGAAACACCCTGTATATATAGTTCCTAAGTAACTTCATTATTACTTGTAGACACTGTCCTCGTGCTAATAACGCAAATCAGAAAGATCGCGCATTAAATATTTTTAAATATCGGCTTTAAATCTGCAATATTTTAAAGATACAATTGAAAGAAGGCAATGAACAACGTTTATTTTACAATATTAACCAACAATTATTATCAAATAAATTAACCACCGAGTTAAAAATTGATTGATTACGTAATTAATGATTACTCAATAAAAAACTCAATTAGTTGCATTCGAAACGAATAAATCATATTTTATCTTTTTTTAATTTATTTTGATTAACAGCCACTTTATCAGAAATATAAAAGCGTTGTGAGAAAATATCTTGTCACAATTTAAATTTAATAAAAATATCTTTATAAAATAAAGATATAAATATGTAAGGATATCGAATTAATTTACAACATCCTTTTACATTACATATTACAGCTGTTTCATAATTTTGCTTTTCCTTATTAAAAATTGCATAATTTATAAGATTCTAAATATTAAAATATTAATTAAAAATGATATTATTCGGGAATCATTAAAATCGCACGGACATTGAACCGAATCTGGTCGTATCTCGAAGCGTACAGAATATACGCGCCCGAAACACGTTGTTTGCGCGATTGTTTCGCGAATCGCCAGATTCGGCAAATCCTGCGGTCAGCAGTGCATTCGAAGTTGCCATGAATCGGGCACGGCCCGATCGATAACGCATCGCCGGGAATAGGATTGGCTAACGAGGACGCTATTTGCTTACGAGTTCCCATGGCTTTTCCACGAAACGACGCGGATGACTTTCCCAACGAGAGAGATGGGTTTGAAAGTTTAACGATCCGACGTAGGCAGGCGTGTATAATGCGAACGAACGAACGAACGCGAGCATAGCCCTTCAGGAATACGCGATGAGAATTTTTTTCAGTCGCTGTGAATCGAGGAACTTTACCGTGCAAATTAATCGACGATTCCGCTTTTCCGACCGACGATTAATTATACTGAAAAAGACGCCGTCACTCTTCGCCTTTAACAGAGTGTCTACTAAGATCTTGAACAAAAATTACCTCAAGATTCCCTGATCTTTCTGATGTTTTTCTTCAAAATTCCAGATAAAGAGAATATTTTTAAGGTTTTTTTGATGTAAAATTTATTTAGAAAAATAAGTTTTCTTTCTATACATTTTCTGATGTTTTTTTCATTCAAGAAAAAATCCTCATCGCGTATTTCTGCACATATGACTGACATATTATATTTTAGATCGTAATTTGCGAGAGTTGCACAGTCTGTATATTTATAGACCACTAAATTATAAATTATATCGCGCGTAGCAAGCAACTCTCTCTTTCATGATACGAAATCGCGTGAGAGAGAGAGTGTTTTTAACGTCGTATCGAAAATATAAAATAGATTCTTAATTAACATATATTAATCGCATATCGCTAAACGTTGAAATTGTAAATAATTGTTACGTCAATTTCCGTCTCGAATAATAATCGCGAAAAATGAGTGTCGACTTTTAATTCTCTCTCGCATATAATTTATAAATTTCATCATCGATAATCTTTTACCCATTCCGTAATTCTATTAATTTTATTATCGTATATGATATTATGGATGATAAGAATCGCACGCTCATTTTTGTGTATACTCGCGAAATAAGCTCCGCACATATTCGCGATAATTACGGTATTGCGGTTCTTTTTTTTTTTTTCTCCTTTCTCGCGAAGTTGCTTTGTTACGATCAAGCATATTCGAAATGCGTCGTTAATTAAAATTTTTAATGAATTCCCTGACGCTTGCGCGCTTCATATTGTCGAGATAAAACAATATTGCCTTTTTTTTTGCTTTTTTTTTTTTTTTGCTTTTTTCACCGTGATATTCTGACAACGGTATCGACGTGAATTTTACCACCGCGTAACTTTATTTTTACATTAAGTTGGACTTTGGGGAAAGGGTCATGCGCTCATTAAATTTTTTAATTGCATTACGATACGCGAGTTTCAGGAGAATTTAAAAATTGTTTTCATGCTTCCTCTTCTACGGATAATAATTCGGTGAAATGGAATAATGATACAGAACGTATATACTCATTGTTTATTCAAGCACAAACGCGAGATAAATAATTACCTAACATAGATAAAAAAAACATTAAACATCTAATTTTTTCACTTTCAATTGCTTGCAAAAATATAATTTTCTCCTATCAGAATAATTTCTATTGCATATTCTTAATGAAAATAATAAATCAGTTGGTCTTTTCATTAACCTTTACATAGCATTTTATTATTGTTTCAAAAACGACCAATCCTCTCTATCAATCCCCGAAATCTTTTCGGCCGACAAGTCCGCACAGCATCGGCACGATAACCACTGGTTCGTATTGATCCTCGCGGGGGTGTTCAGGGATTGAAAGAACCGAGAGCAAGAGGGATGAAGAGAGAGGGAGGGGAGAGAGAGAGAGCTTCGGTTGCACACGCTGTCAGAGTGTATGTATGTTTCACGGTGTGAGGCGAACTGCCAGAGAGAGAGAGAGAGAGAGAGAGAGAGCTCGAAGAGGGCAGTAACGAAAGGGAGGGAGAGAGAGAGAGAGAGAGAGAGAAAGAGATAGTCAGGGAGGAAACCGTCGGGAGAAGAAGGGTGAGTTTAGCAGTGGAACATCCCCTAGTGACTGACGCACACCCCAAAACCGAACCAACCCCGAATCTAGTTCCACAGCCTAACCTACACGCCCGACCCGGAGAATATATCCATGCACCATCGCTTGCATAAGAAGTCAACTTAAGCGAGTCCCAGGGGCGGCCTGCCCGTGGCGAAACCGACGAGAAAATTTGCTCGCAGCCTGCAAGCTTGAAATATGTACATCGAGTCCCTCTCTCTCTCTCTCTCTCTCTCTCTTTCTCTATTTCTCTTTCTCTCTTTCTTTTATTTGTTTCTATCTTGATCGTAAAACTGTTGTAATTACAAAAATATATTGCATTGGGACAGACGATTAGATCACGAACAGCTGTGAGACACGAGGGATGATCTGTTCGTCGAATTTCGTTCCGACACATTTGGGGCTGAATTTGACACATGGGGCATGAATTTGTTTATGTATATAATGGTTTGACGTGGCGCATGTTGGTGACGACGTTTAATTTGACAGAGACGTAAAGGGGGCTTTTGAGGATCCTAGGCTATTACGTTCGTCATTATATTCTGACAACAAACGATACTGCGATCGCTTAAAGAATCCCGGTATACAGGTGACATAGTTGCACGATGACGCAATGCGTATAATAGTCCGAAGCGTCGGCAGAGAAAAAAAAGAAAAAGCGATCGAAGTAAAAATGCATTCGTCACGCGGGGATTTTTTTCCGTTCGACAAAATGACGATGCTTCTACTCCTCGCCGCGAATCCCGCTTATCAAACGCGCCATATGGCGCGTTAATATGTCGTCCAACATCAGGCAGCTTTTTTTTTTTTTTTTTTTTTTTCCATACAGCTATGCAAACGACCGTCCGGAGTGCATTTCGGAGTCGGGATTGTCGGTCGTGTCGAAATGTCCCTCGGTAACGCGACAGCAAGAGGGTTCCACCGAAAATACATGGCGAGACTAACCCCTTCCCTCTCCCTCCACCTCGTCCTTTCCCATCCTTCTTTCATCCTTCCTTCTCTCTCTCTCTCTCTCTCTCTCGCTTTGTATCTTTGTCTCATAGTGTCGATGAAGTCTCGTCTCTTTCGCTCTTCTGTTTCGATGCTGTATCTGTCCAGCTCGCGAATCCCATGATAACCATTGATTTCCCTCCCGCTCGAATCTAGCGACCAATGTCCGAATGTGTATGATCGAATGGTCGAATCGTAATCCCGCGATTTCCTAGTCTCGCGACATTGATTAATCGCGTCGATTAAGATCATCGATATTCGTGGACAGCGTCGACAATATCGCTTAAACAGTATTCAACGGGATCGTCGTTACATACGGCATATTTGAAGTTTCAGGTATCTTAACAAAATAACGCATATCGCATATATATTCGTTATACTTTTTTCACGAATGAGCCGAGGAGAAATTGTATTATATTATTTTATATTATGATTATTATTATTGATTATGAATATTATTACATTATATTATGATTATTTTTAATTTTATCAAAATTTATTATTCTATAATATAATTTATAAATTATTTTATAAATTTATAATTCTATCTAGTTTCAATAAATGGAGTTTCTAACTTTTATCGAGAAGAATAATTAGGTGAATTTTATTAACGAAAAGAAAAAAAGAGAGAAAATATTTTTAAATTATTTTCTTATATTTATCATACACATATTTTTTTCTGAAAAAGAAATTTTTTTTTTTTTTTTTTTTTAATTGACTTGTAACATAATATGCAGAACACGCGATGAATGAATTATACGTGTATTATTTAGCATTTGAATTTATAAATTTTTTGAAATATCGCGCACAAATGTGGCAGCTGGAAAATTCCGCTCCCATCACGTGACGATTAATTATATTTGGCCAACTAGCGGTACGCGATAAATTAGTTTTCCCATCCTGTAACGTACGAATCGTCAGCTTTGTAACGAAGGACCAACAATATACGGGACGAATTATCGTCAAAGCGTGGAAATTCGCGTCGACGACGTTTATTAGATCATTTTGCGCGTGCCCGAATAATTCCTCGATTGATTTTGAAAATCGCATTACATCAGATTCCAGGGATCCAATTTGTATTTCCGACCAGCTATATAGGAGGATCAATTCTCTCTATCCCGAATGAATCAATCGTAGTAGGTTGTCCGAAAATGGGACATAATCTGTCCCATTGCACGACGTCGCAAAATATTTTAAAGTACTCCGGATCGGAATCGAACCGAGCAATCAATCTCATCTTTCGCGAAAGTAAAGATACGATACGTAAAACGTTTCTCAAATTTTATTTTTGCTCTCTGATATTTTTCTTTTTTTTTATTTTTTTTTTTTTTTTTGTAAATTGTAGATCCCATCGCAACATCTCCGGATTGAATCGTGCATTAATTTTATTTTTCACGAAAGTGAAAGCCAAATATACGTAAAATATTTCTCAAATTTTATTATAGCTTTCTAATATTTTTTTTTATTTTTTTCTTTTTTTTTTTTTGTAGATTATAGGTCTCAGAGTGCTCGCGCTATTAAAGTATCCGGCGTCGCCACCGTTGACTGAAATTCTGGGATCGCTCGAATTTTTCCGACCAGGTTCGTGCCGTTAGCATCTTGAGTTACACATATATATACACCGCGCATAATTTTCACAGCCAAGGACTGAGTAGTGACATTTGCGGGTCGACGTCGAACCCAGACTCGGTCGGGTCGTTCACCCCGATGGGTCGAGAGCCCCCGAAATAAGCGGCAAATGCTCACACACACACACATACAAACAACACACACACACGTATTTGTGTGGGAGGAGATGTTCGTTTGTGGCAGCTAGGCGGATTTTTCGGGACGCGCCCCGAAAAATCAACGAACCTTGCGATAGAAAGGAGGCCCCCCCGTCACGCATTCCGGTCCACAGCTGCATTTAGAGAAACGCTCTAAAATCCTAATCTCCGACCGAACGAACGTCTGAAAAGGCATTAATCCCTCGCGCCACATCGGCGGGCGAGTTTTATTCAGGTACGTGTTTGCAGACAGGTACTCGCACTTGCAAGCGAGCACGAACAGGCGCCCTATAAATAGCGCTGGCGGTCGTGCTCGCCGCTTTATCAAGGAGCGTATGCTGCCCTCAGCATGCGCTGTCGACCGCGGTGGGACTACTTTTGTACGGTGTCTTTTATTTTTTATTTTGTTTCTAAATTTTATTTTTCTTTTTGCCTCCATCGTTCTTTTCCCGCTCGCCTCGGATCTTGCGTTTTCGTTTCACTGGCTTTTGAAGCTAGTTCCTTTACCGAAACGCTTCTCTCGCACGTAGCGGCTGGTTCGTTTGTCGATTTTTATAATTAACTCGACTTTCTGCATTCTACTCTGTATACATTTTTTTTTTTTTAATTATGTTTAATTAATGATCCCTTGTGACATTTCAAACTGTCAAATCTTCCTCATCAATTTACAAATTTTATAATAATTATCTTTATAATTTTATATAATTATATAATTATTTTATAATTACATAAATTATTTATTATACATATATGTAACTGTCATAATTATAATATAATATATAGATATTTTTGGCTATAATGTCATTAAAATTATAATATATTACACATGCTATATAAATTTCTACGATATATCGAGTATATTCTTATTAAGTACCGCGTTACTAAGGGCAGTTTTAGTTTAAAATAAAGCGGAAAGTTACATGCAACGCTCGAAAGGTGTGTAGTTTCTCTTCTCAAGTCCTGTTCTAGTCCGGTGATAAGGACCCGCATGACGTACGCGCGTTTGTTTTATCGCGGGGTGGCCCCCTCTCTCCCTCCTCCCTCATTGAATTCCTAATAATTATTCGTGCCGGAGTACGCACACGCGTTATTGCGGGCATATTTTGTTAGGAACGGCTCCGCCTTCGCCGTCATTATCGTCAATGGCTAATTATCGGTGTATGAATTATCAATTGCCGTAAATTAAAAGAGGACAGGTGCGATCAGGGATTGTGCAGGCACAATCAGTCCCATGTTTGTTCTTCGTTAAGACGAAAGGAACGGGAGATAGGAGGCCGAGCAAAGAGCGATCGCGATCCCCTTCGTTTCTTCCGGGAAGCACCAAAAATATCAGCTATTTTGGTGATTACAATTTTTTGAAGATAACGTATTCTTGATAATTTTTTGATAAGATATATACAGACGTTTAAGGTAAACATGCGTGTAATTTTTATCGTGACATTTATTTTGAAGCGAGATGTCAAATGTCAAACAATTTTTGGGAATTTGTTTCGCCCACGTGATTTCGGAGAATCCCTACAACTCCGATTCTTCCAGCTGTTGTTAATTAAATTATACATACGAGACATAATCGATTCGCGACACCGCGTGTGTGTGTGCTGCGACAATAATTAATTTATATATCTCTCCGATACTTTCTCGCATTTCGCGTGCTCTCGTGCTGTTCATATTTAATGCTATCGTCGCCTGTTCGTTTCGTAGTGTTACATGATAAATAAAATCTGACACGCACACACACACACACACACACACGCACGCACGCTTGGAAGAAGGTGCGTTCTACAACGAAACGCTCTCTATCGTCTGTCATTCTGTACGGAAGAGCGTATTGCGCAATTTGTCTGATGACGCGATATTGCATCCCCCCGCTCCCATTATCGATCCCTAAGAGAAGCGTGACGTATCGTTCTCGCCCTTTTTAAGTCCCCGCATCGACAAAAATATAATATGTACTCTCGGCTATCCCGAGGAGCCATGGGAGCAATAACATTCGCAGGCGAATGCGCTTTACTTATTCTATGTTCGAGGCTTTTAGCTATCAGCTTGAATTTGTTTTACGTAACGATATAAGCGCACAAATAATATATATATATATATAATAAAACGAAATCGAAAAATGCATTGAGATTTTTCGTGGAGGTCTTGCAAAAATTATAATCGTAAAAAAATATCTTAAAATATTATATATATATATATATATAATAATAATAATAAATATTAATCAGTCTTATTGTCAGAACGATCAAACTTGTTTTCGGCATAGCTGTTAGGTTCGTTGGAGCACTCAAATCTCCTCAAATGCCTTCGTTAAGATGAAAATATCATCGAGGAGGTAATATTTTTGTTATAATTATTTGATTTGAATACAAATTATTTTATAAAATAAAGAAAATATATAATATATAATATGCACAAAATATATAAAATATATTAAAGAACATTACAGAATATAACACATGTGTAAAGTTATAAAATATAATATAATGACATATAATAATAGTAATAAATAAAAATATCTTATTATATAGAATTACACAAATGTTCAAAATGTGTACAATATAAAATTCACTAGAAATTTTGCAGATAAGATATGATTATTTGCGCGATATTTATCAATGAGTGATCTTCATTTAAAAAAATTAATAAGAATTAAAGTAATGTAAATAGCCGTGATCAAAAAAGTTATTAATAAATTTATCAATTTTATTTCTCATTCGTAAAATAAATATTTAGATTATATTGTATACGGTTTAATCTTTTTAAGAAAATTTAACACGTGAAGAGATACGTCAAGTTGTAAATCAACGATTAAATAAAAAAATAATAATCGTGATCAAAAATAAAATAAAATATGTTAGTTCGCGAATATAATTTGACAAAAATTATTTGACTAGATCAAAATTTCTTTGCTGAATTGCATACCGATTAAGATTAAAGTTTGCGCGAGAAAATATTCTTCTATTATTCAGTAATATTTATCTTTATTTGAAAATTGAATGGATATAATCATTTTTAAGGGAATTGTGGGACAAGTATATTTAAGAATAATAAAATATATGCGCATTTATCGCTTGTTAAATGTACGAGTAAAATAAGTTTCGGGTATCAGCTGTTCCAGACGAGTCGAACCCAATGACAGCAAGATTTTAAGTTTCTTTCGCATTTAAATATTTCGCTACATAAAATAAAGAATTATCAATTTTGCATTTTTTTTTTTTAAACATTTCAACATTTTAATATGTCGACAACTTATTGATATCAGGGTATCTATTCTTATCTCGAATTTTTCAGTACATTTTTTTTTGTACATTTCATATTATACATTCGGTATGCATTAGTAACATAATATTAAAAAAAAAATTTATAATGTGTTACAGTTTATATATTTATTGTATATATTTTATTGTATAGAATATCTTATATATTATATTTAAAAATTAATATTAATGTTCTGGAATAGCGGGATGTCCAACACCCAGAAATGGTTTCTTAAAAGAAATGAAAACTAAAATTGATTAACGATTAGTTAAGTTTCTTCGATTTCGTTTTATTTTTATGGAAAAGACCTTGGGAATGTAAAGTTGCAGATAAATCACGCACCGCATGATAATTTCGCGGTGCGAGACGAGTGACGCATAAGCCCCGTAATCAACCTCATTATTCGCTGAACAATGAACAATTGCGTATAAGAGTAGAAATAATCAGCAATGCACCGGCGAAACGACGAGGACAAGAGGCCACCCGAGAGCTTTTTCATCGCCTTTCGCAAATACATATCGCGTTCTCTCTCGCGCTGCACGCTTTTACTTATCATTATAATAGATCGAAAAGACTTGGTTGTTTCGGTAAATCCTGTCGAAATATTCCGCATCGAACGAGGAGATTAAAAAAAAAGGCATCGGTAAAAAGAGGGACGAGGAGAGAGAGAGAGAGAG
>JBCAUJ010000020.1:2227116-2267190 GCA_038406275.1 Cataglyphis albicans
AAATATTCCGCATCGAACGAGGAGATTAAAAAAAAAGGCATCGGTAAAAAGAGGGACGAGGAGAGAGAGAGAGAGAGTGAGGCGAGAAAGGAAGGATCCTTCGTCCCCACCCGCGCCCATCGAGAACCTCGGTGAATAAACGACGGAATATTTTTCTAACCCGCTCTCCCTCTCGGTATTGCAGCGAACGAGGTATTCAAATATTTAAACACGAAAATATACGTGGAAGGCACCATGCATGAATTATGCATAAGACGTGTCCACTGTCGTTGCGTCGCGTCTCTCTCCTCCTTTCTCTCTCTCTCTCTCTCTCTCTCTCTCTCTCTCTCTCTCTTTCTCTTTCCCACGTTCTTGGATTCTTTCTCCTGTGTGACCCATGGCTTCCTTCTTCGATGCCCCACGAACTTCTGTCAGCATCGTTACCTCGTACCCAGGCGCATACTTGAGGAACGGAAAAGGTGACCCCTGTCGCCACGATGCTACGATGATCAGGAGATTAAAGGAACGAGAAACATCACGTGTGGACACTTAAAATTTTTTAATATATTTTTACACATTTATTACATCTAAAGATTTAATATATAATAGACAAGAGTGTCTACTCCCTGCAAAAACATGGAAAACTGGGAAATTTCAAGAATGTTTTTTGCACCTGAAGAAATCAGAAAATTCTCATGGAAATTTATAGATTCGGGAAATTTAAAAAAAAAATCCTCTTTTTAATAATTTTCTTATACCTGTAAACAGTAGACAATCTGATAAACCGAAATGTAAATTATGTGTTTAAAATATATTATAAATATATATCTATCTCTGTTTATATTCAATATCTTACATATTCATTATTTTAATTCGTAGCGATAAAAAAATGATAATGTTATGAAAGTTAAAAATTATTTAGAATAAATGCGTGCAATAAAAAACGCTTATTTTAATAAAGATTATTTAATAAAGGAAATAGCATAAATTTTTTTTAAAAAATATTCTCTTTACCTAGAATTTTGAACAAAAATTCTTGGAAGATCAGGAAATTTTTTACAAAATTCGAGATACCCTGAATAAAATATTTAATAATTTAATATATTTAATAAGATATTTTCTATTCGCGAAACTCTTGTCGAATGAATATTTTCGCAATGAGAAAAAATTCTCTAGATAAATCTTGATAAAAAAATGAGAATATATATATATATAGTTTGTCATAATATTTTGTCCATAAGAATAATAGATCGGTCTAGACTGAACGATTTATACCTGTATCTATAAAATACACTCTAATATACTTACTGTACGTTAGATAATTTTTACCGTCGATATATTGCGTGCAATAATGTATGAGAAAACATTCCCAGCGAGTGGGAGAGGGCGGTGGGAGGGGAGCCTGAAATCCTTGATCTTGATCGCGCATATAAGAATGGTGGCGAGAATAATAGGATACCGCGACGTTGTCCGGCCACGCTTATGACTGCTTATTTTAACATCAATCCACCATGTAATACCGACAATGTTTAGTCACGATCTCTACCGGAAACCAGTTTTCATTCCGCCATCGATTCACACGTATTGTTTCGTTCGCAGTAGACACGCGTAAATTAAGTTCGTGCGTGAGAGGAGAGAGCATTTGTAACAATCGAGAATAAAATAAAATAATCGAATAAATCAAGCGGACTGGAGTTGAATGACAATTTTGTGTGTATTTTCAAAGAGTTAATATAGATAATTTTTGTGTAATTTTTTAACTATTAATTATTAGTTATGTTTAGCTTCAAATGATTATGTCTTTTACATTCGTTGTGTAAAATTATTCAATAATTTATATTTCGTAAAATATGACACACAAATTACGTCTCTTACGTTTTAAATATTAAAATAGAATTCTGATAAGTCTTATCATCGCGTCTATCGCTCGTTAAAGAGAAAGAGTGTTTTTCGACCGCGATAATTTCTATTAAAATGCGAGAAAAAAAAAAAAAATCATGTCTAACTTTCAAAGACGACGTAATCGAATCCTGGCTACCGTTACGTTAAATCCACGATATATTGCATCATAAATTAAAC
Organism: Cataglyphis albicans; assembly: GCA_038406275.1. Classification (NCBI taxonomy): domain Eukaryota; kingdom Metazoa; phylum Arthropoda; class Insecta; order Hymenoptera; family Formicidae; genus Cataglyphis; species Cataglyphis albicans. The sequence continues at coordinate 2,229,175 of JBCAUJ010000020.1, forward strand.
GATATCTAGAGCTGCAAAGATCCGGCGGTAACCGGTGATCGCCTTTAATTATTATTTCTTCATATTTCTTATATACGCATGTGCGTTCATAGACGAATACCAGGCGACGCGACAATAATTATCACGCAGAATTGAAATTATGTCAACGCGTGTCAAGTTGAAAGACGTTAAAATTAATTGCCAAGATTTAAGCCGCGGGCTCTTGTATATTTACACCGCATTTATACTTCGCTTGCGAATTGAAAGCGCGAGAAAGAGAGAAAAAAAATATCCCCATTTTTAATTAATTTAATTCTAGTAATTTCCAATATATACTTGCATGGTCGAGATCTCACTCTGAGATTGATATAAGAATTTTATGGGATTTACTTGAAATAATGGCATCATTTTCTACATTTTTAGAAACTTGAATATTTAAAAAAAATTTATTTTTGTACTTCCATAAAAGAATATATATGTATATATACATATACATATTTATTATGCGTTATATTAATTTATATTATATAAATATATAGAAAATAAAATAAAAATATAGAAATAAATAAAGAATATAAAAGATAAAATAAAAATATATAAATAAATGGAAAATATAAAATAAAATGAAAATGTACAAATAAATAGAAAATATATGAAATAAAAATATATAAAAATAAATAAAAAACACCTACGCAAGTATGCGGTTTAATGATAGAGCTATAGGTAGGCCTCGATGATGTAACTTTCACAAGGTTCTCTTATTGCTCACCGATACGTTCCGATTCTCCCTCTCCGTCCCTCTTCTTTCCGTTCGAGCATCTCTCTCTTTCTCTTTATCGTCTATCGCGACGAGCTCGTTGCACGTCGATTGAGAGAAATCCTTGCGAATGCGTATATATATGCGTTCATATTTCTCTCTGACGCTCTTGAAAATCGTGCATTTTTCCCTTCTCTCTGTCTTACCTCCTATCGAGAGCTCGATTAACCGCACCCACGCTCTTCCCTTCATTCATTCTTATTGGCGCTTTCGACGCGCGCGTGTGCCGTTTAGGAAAGTTGCACGTTCATTCATGCGTGGTGCATATCTCGCTCCGAGATTGATATAAGAATTTCACTCGACTTGTTCGAAATAATGGCATTCTTACTTCGTATTTTTTAAGATTTAAATATTTTTTGAAAATATTTTTCATTTCTTATTCTTATACTTCCACGAAGAATACATATTTGTAAATATATATACATGTTTATATAAATATATAAATAAATAGAAAATATATAAAATGAAGTAAAAATATATAAATAAATGAAAAATATAATAATATATAATAAAATGAAATAAAATAAATAGAAAATTAAATAAAATAAAATAAAAATAGATAAATATGTAATATATAAAATAACATAAAAAATAATGTAAAAATAACTGTATAAAAGCTTTCTGCAAAATTTGCTTGTAATTATTGATTGTGCTTATCGAGGTTCAGAGACATGAAAATTAAAATTTAATCTTCATTTTCAGGTGTATTATTTTTCGAAAAAATTTCGAAAAAATCTAAACGCGTTACACATGTATTCGCTCCTGTATTACAATATTTCCGCCATGGGGGAAAAACTTTTTCCCGTCGTGAAAGACAGTGATATTCTCGAGCGCCCATCTATCTTCTCGCTGTCGGATAATCAATCGCGAGTATCGATTTAATGCACCCACGGACACTTTGCTTGTCACCATCGTTTCAACATTGACGGGAGGATTTTTTTTTTTTTCCCTTTCCTTTCTCCCTCTCTTTCTTACATCACGTTTTTCCTAGAAAGGTTTCCAAGTACGTAGGTCGCTTTGTTGATCGGCGATACGACGGGATTGCTTTTTCTCTTTCACCGAGTTCTCGGTCGATTACTAGCTGATTAAGTTCGCCCACGCGTTGCGACTTCTTTTTCGTCCCGCTTCCTTACCTCGTGTAGCAACGTTGACACAGTTCCACCGCAAGTGTCCCTATTTGAGCGTATCGCAAAAGCCATCGTCGAACTTGCGTTCCAAAGTTCTCGATGAAGCGTAAATGTCTACATCGTATGAAATTCGCATATAGCTGAAACTTCTCTCTCTTCCTCCTCTAAAACATTTTCCTTCCAAAGTTTAGTTCGTTTACTCAGACATATTAAATTTTTTCTTGCGTTATCGTAATTTTCGTAATTCTTATCTCGCATTATATTTTTGATAAAAACGCTGACAAGAAATTTAATTATGCAACCTTTTGTAAATTAAAAAATTCCAATACAAGCATTTATTTAAAATTTATATTTTATCTCTTTGTTTATTGTTTGATGATTTTAATGGTTTGTTTTTAATTTATATTTGCATATACTTTCTTCATTCGGTTTATTTTTTTTCATCTTTCTCATTTTTATTTTCTTGTAATGTAAAATAGAATCTCGAGAATTTAATGATGCAGGTAGCGTTAAAATACTCTCGGCATTTATTCGAGTTTAATGTCGTATCAGTGTTTACATCATTAAATTATGTTGTCTACACACTTAAGTAATACTTACTACTGCCGAGCGTGAAACACGACACTCGATACGGTTCCCGTACGTTTAGTATTTGTGCAAGAGAAAGTCGTTTCTCGATTTAAGCATCTCGGGAATCTTCACTCGGGGAATCTCGTCTGGCCGAGAATATTAGAGAGCGAACCGTAAAATCGATTTGTCAAACAGATTCGGCGAGATCGTTGCAAACGTTCTTTTACAAAATCACTGACAACGTGATCGTACCGAGCATTAGCGTCTTCTATTGTTACGTTAATGAATGATTTTTATATTCGTGTTTCAAAAGAATCTGACAGGAGGCCACGTTATCGCCCCTCCCGCTCCCCCCCTCACCCGAAATATCTAACGTCAAATGCCAAGGTCCTTCGAAAAATATATATCCTTACGATTTTGCTAGAACGACCGCGATCTACTTGGGCAACCAGAAGTTGAAGTTGAAACGCGAGTACGTTTCTCTATCACATAATCGTATATAAAACAGCGAAAGGCTCGCTTTCTAATGGTTTAAAAAAAAGTTTAGTTTGCAAAAATTAAAAGTAGACACGTTGCATGAAATATTAAAATTTCAGTATGCGGGATGTAACTAAAGATGTGCGAAAATTTTGTTGAAAGTAATATTTTATGATACAGAATATGCAATAAAATAATGAAAATTAAATAAATAAAATCAAAAAAATTCAATTTAATTCAATTAAAAGTTTAATTTTAATTTTTTTTAGAAACATTACATAAAAATTTTAAAATATATATTCCACAATTTCAGTTCATTCGGTATATATGTATAATAAGTCTTCCATAAAATATTTATTTAAAAAAGAAATGGAAAACTTCCATCAAATATAATTTGATACAAATATTCCCTTTGTTTCGGGGAACACAATTTATAATGTCAATCTATGACGAAGATATTTGAAGTGTGTCTCCTTACAAACAGGTTTGGAAAATTGACAGAAACGGGACGACCTGATTTCGTGCCTCGGCTATAAATATATATCGCTGATATCGTGGCGCTAACGTCATCTTCATCCCGTCTGAAATGACGATGATGCTCGCGCGAGACGTGAAATTCGGCTTCGCAAATTATGCGATCGCCTAAACTAGCCGATTAATTACGTATAAAATTCGCGTGCATTCGAATTGCAAGAGACAGAGAAAACTGTACGAGGAAAAACCTGTTTTTGCCACACTTACCCAGCTTGTCGAGTCGCTTGCGCGTATATATATACATATATATATGTATGTGTGTGTGTGTATCGACATAATGTGTGGTTAATTTTCGCGAAAAATCCGGTAGAGGAGAGTAAAGTACATCGACATATCGGATAATTGTTCCCCGAGTGGGGTGCTTTTTTTTTTCTTTCGCTTGTCCGCGACTCCGCTGATTAACTCCGATAATTAGCCGCGACGTATTTGCGGGATCGGCCGGGAATTTCCACGGCGATTTTCTTTTTGACGTAACGTGTCCACCAAGCGCAGGCGCGATGGTTATTATACAAGGGAAAGGCGCGAGTTGCATTAGAATTTTCGCGGAGAACGGTCCAAGTGCCACGGGTGAAAGAAAACTTCCGCACGTTCTATTTACGCCGGCAAACGTAAACAACTCGCGCGTAAGTATGGCGTATCGCGTTGCGGATGTAAGTGCCGCGATCGCTCTCGTTGGATAATTGCTTTTATTTTTAGCGCGATTACATACGGCGCTCCAGAATCATACTTTCACGCAACTATGAATTTTTTTTTTTTTTTTTTTTTTATTAAATCGAAATGGATTCTTCTGATTTTACAAATTTGCGATTCCAGATTAGATGGAAGCTTATATTCGAATTAATGTACATCATTTATGATTATATATTTTTAAAATCGATATTTTTGACGTTTAAATTTTTGACAAATTTTATATTTCGTGTTATTACAGTTTAAATATAAACAAGATAATAATTTTTTTTTATAACAAAAAAGAAAATTATAAGAGAATTAAAATTATATTTTATTATGTGTTAATAAAATATATAAATAAATGGAAAATACATAAAATAAAATAAAAATAAGTATAAGTAAATAGATAATATATATATATTAAAAATATAAATAAATAGGGAATATATAAAACAAAATAAAAATATAAGAATATTTTAATCTCAAATAATTTGATCACGTATGTTTGTGAATCTTTTTATTCCTTTTAAAAATGGAAGAGTTAGAATAATTTTGATGATGGAGACAGACGTACATCATTTTAAAAAAGGACAATTAATCTTTTTTTCTCAACCATATTTTCAAATAAAAAAAGATCTTAAAAAATAAATCCGAATAGTAAAATAATAAAAATATAATTTGTCTTTATTGGTCCATCTATCACCATGCGGTTTCAACTGCATACCAGCAATAAAAGAGAGATTGGCCTTATTCCCTATTTCTCTTTTTTTATCCCATATTGAGAAAAAAATTATCAGTACGTAAATGAAGATTAAATTACAAAGCTATTTCAGGCGGAAGTGGTACGATTTGGAGCAAGCTTGTTTTTCTTTTCTACAACTTAAAAAAAAAAAAAAAAAAAAAAAAATATTTATCCCCAAAGTCTCGAATTATATATAACACACTACATAATTTTTGAACTTATTATTCGTTGCTACTTTCTTAATATTCAACGTTCAATATCCTGACGATTAAATTATTATTAAACGATAAGAGAAAATATAATTTGAAGTACCTAATGCTTAAATTAATCTCAATATCTCTCAACAGAGTTAGAATTTAGCTATCTCACAAACTCACTGATTGTAACGCCGATATCTTGTTCAATAATCACCTTTGAGGAAACGTATCGTAAGCGAAATTATACGTTGTCGTGTTGTTACAAAGTTATACGCACTCAGTTATCTAAATGACAAGTTAGTTTGACGTTTTACGTTATGGACAATAATTCTCTGTGGCAGGGCAAGTTACTCTTTTCCGCGTTATCTCGTTTTACGTTTCTTGATGCGATGCGTTCTAATGTATTGTTACAAAGTGTGCGATTAAAAATTTAATTTACAATTACCAATGTATAACTTACAAAATGTTTATGCATGTTAATGTTTACTTTTAGTTTGAACTTCCTAACGAACATGATTTTTACTTCTAGAACGAAAATAAGATGCGACGAAATTACTTCACGATGACGTCCGAATTAGGTTCCTAAGCAAAGGGGTGAGATTGCCATCTATGTCGAAAGTTTGATCTTGGGAATGAACTTTGAATTAGGTTCCGGCGAAGAGGGGAGGGGAGGGGAACAACTAGACTTTCGAGGGACGGTTGTACTTAAGTACAGCGGAGATGCTTTTGTCGCGGGGCGAGCAGACAATGCCAGGCCGCCCTTATGTCGTCCTTCGCTCGTCTCGACACCCTCCGTGCTTCATGGTCAAGTTGTCCCTCTAATAGTAGTTCCCGTTCTTCTTCTTATCCGCCGCTCTCTACCTGAGGGGCCTATACCTCCGCGAAAGCCCTTTAAGGGAAGCTCCCTTAAGGATCTGCCCCGTCTGCCGTATGTAAACCGTGCATACGTAAAGCGTAATCTCCCGTTTCTCTCCTACCCTTATTGCATCGTAGGAAGGGTCTTTACAGACGTTGCACGTTAGCGAGTATTCATTACGGTGCGCTGCGTAACTTACGTAATAAAATTACGTTTAAAGCGTAACCTTCGGTGACCTTTCACCGCACGCCCAAGTGCTTTTGTCTGAAAAATAACATCGCAATTTATTGGATACGACTTACGACGATTAATTAAGCCCGGTCCACGGCGAGTAAAACGGGAAATAGAATGTAATTCCTGGCGCACAGATGTTATTAAACCCGATATATAGAGTGCCTAGTGGAATAATAACGACGATAATGACTGCGCGATAGTGACGTCGCAAGTGCCACAATCGACCTCCATTCGAGGGATCTTGATTGTAATTAAGGGAAGTGTAATTCGAGTGGCAGCTTTATCGGAAAAATAGAACTGTTGAGATAACGGACAAAGAAATTTATAAACTTATTATCCAAGAGAATTCGATTTCTTTTTTTATATTTTACTTTATTGTAGTGTAATTTTTTTAAATATAAAATTTCTTTTTTCTATTTTATTATACACAATTTTTCTTTCTTATGTATCTTGTGTTATTCGAAGAAAATGAAATACACAAGATACATTTAATAATGTTTACACAGTCACATATAGCCGGTTGCGCGCAAGGATAATAATAAGTCTGATCAAATGTTTTTCTTCCTTTTGGCAAAAAGTGAAGAAGCGAATGATTCAACAATAATATCTAACGGTGGCGGTGGCTGTTGATACAGATAATAAAGAGAATGGGAAAGGAAACGCGAAGGAAATTGAAGAAAATATATGTAAGAAAAAAATAAGGCACTGGAAGAGCGTTAAATTTTAACGAATTGATATCTCAATTTGTCGTTAAATTTGTTCAACTTTTTTAAAGCAAATAATTTCCACATTTTTATTTTACAATTTTTTTTTTTTTTTTTTTTTTTTTTAACAGAAAATTTTCCTTGTCAAAATTCATAAAAATGCAATTGTCTCTAAAAGTGCTAAATTTGCTATGATTAATTTTTTTTTGATTCTCAAAAATAATGAAAAAAAAGATTTTTTTCTCTGAATAATACGTTTGAGCTTTTCTTAATTTTTTTTTTTTTTTTTTCTTTAATTTTTGTGAAAAATTCTTCGTGCGTCAATATCTTTTATCGGCTTTTCGGTCTTGCCGGTTCTCAAGGTAACACACAATGGAGTAAACAGGCGGAAAACATGGAAAAACGTTTCGTGCATCTGCAAGGATCAACTTCGCAATTTCCACGGTGTCCTAGTTTCTTTCGTAAAAGAAGGCGTCGCTATCGCGCAAGCTACGTTGCGGCGCGGCACTTTTGGCTCGGCTCTGAAAGTTGCTGGAAAACTCATCAACCTCGTTTGTGGATTTTTCTACGGCTGGCCCCGTTCTTCAATGAGCATTCAGCGCGCCGCATAACCTTCGAACCGCGATAAATGCACAGTGCCCGCCATTAAAACGCTCTTGCGTTTCCTCCATTTCTCCTCTTGCACGATTTAATCACCGAATAATTTGATAAAAAGCTTCCTAAAAATGATGAATGCTTTTTTTTGATAAAGAGTATTTTTCTTTTGTTTATTATTTATATTTATACTCCTTATTGTTTTATTATTATTTTTAGAGCCAAAAATATATTTGTGATAAAAGGATATATATATTAGAAAATATTAAATTGTCTAAACATTGTCTAATTTTTCATAAATTGCCATTATACTCTAATAATCGCGATAAGTAATAGTAAAATTGTTGAATAAATCTTTCGGATAAGTTTATTACTAGAATATGCGAAGTGCGCTCCGAGTAGCTCAATCAATGAAAATTGAAAAGTGTTTGCGTTTATGAGTCACATGTCACATGGCAATATCGCGCAATTTATACGTACACGTTCATTTAATAACTAGAATAGCTAGAATAACTGGTTGGATAAGCATGCCATAATTTTCATCTTAAAATCTTTTTACTTATCTCACTCTTTTATTAAGTAGAAAAAAAAATTATAGTACTCAGAGACTAAAAAAAAAAAAAAAAAAAAAATTAATCCGACTTGACTTGTTAAGTATATATTGGAGGACGAAAAATTAATACGTAGTCGGGAAAATTTATTTATTTATTGAAATACTACTCTTAACTCTTTCTGAGAATTCGAGGGAGTTATTACTTTAATAAATATCTCCAGATTATGACTAACATTGTGCAAACTGTATCAAGGTGTCGTGAGTTCTTACAAAAACATCGTTATTAAAATTTAATAAAATAATAATATATTAAATAATAGCATAAAAGCTTTTGATTCGTGAAAATTTAGTTACATACAATCGCTGGTGATTTAAGAGCTATTCGTGATTTTTATTTCAAAATCGAAGATTGATCCCAAGTAACAGCCATAAAAATTCTTTCTTATAGAATATAAACTTCATAGGCAGTCACATAACCGAACGAACCCGATTGGGAAAGAGTGTGTTGGCCGTACTTCAAAGAGCCAGAGTTCTGTCGCAACTCGTGAAGTCTCCTCGGTTCTTCGTTCGAAAGACGTGACCTCGTCGAAACAAAAGTTACCTTTCGCTGTTCGAGAGGACGAAGCGGGGAGGGAGGAAGGAGCAGGGGGCAACGCGCGCTTGCGAGGAGAGGGGGCTTTTCTTCGGGGACCCGAGAGAGAACCGGTCGGACCGGTTCCATCCGAAAACCACCCGGTTCCCGAAACCGCCTCGCCGATCCGGGGTAAGGTCCCCGTGCATGGGGTTGAGGGAGAAGGTTCATGGGAAACGCGGTTAACTGTCTTCTACCTTGGCGGCGCACTCGCTTGTCCCTCGCCCTCGTCTGAGAATCGTCGGAGCGATTTAATCCCGTCTCTCCGGTCTCGTCCTCCTCCTCCAGCCGTCAGAGCGCTTCGTTTCATGATCGTGGGTAGGGTCAGTTACGTTGTTACGCGTATACCCTGTCACGGAAAAATGATGCCTCACTCGATTATAAATTTTCGAAGCTCCTCGGTAAAAGATCGAGATGTGAATTAAAATTCGAGAGAATATTTGAATACGTCACTTTATAATAAAATGATACAAGTAGGATTGATTGGGTTCGCGTTCCCTTCGGAGAAAAAGGAATCGCAGCCGCCGATGGTTTCTCCTACGATCGAGATTTACGAGGCCTTCATCGCGGAGCAATCACGCGTATTGCAATCGTCAACCTTTTGTCCCGTGGAGGGATCGCGGGGAACCAATTGCCTCCCCCTCCCCCTCCCCCTCTTCCTCCCCTCTCTGTGTTCACCTGCGCTTTATAGCTTCTAGCGCCTTTCAAACGGGTTGTGACATTGGTCGGCTGGCCTTTCCTAAATACCAAACCGCCAACCATGTCACGTCGCATACTTAACTAGCAGCCAGTCGGCGTGTACACCTTCCGTTTACCGGTCGTCGATCGAGCGATTCGTAGGCGATCGGTGGCACAATCTCCTCGATAACAACATTGACATGGTGTGGTTCCGGACCGGATCGAAGCTCGAAGGAGATCTCGCATTATCTGGGAATTAAATCCTCTCTCACCGAAGGTCTTGATTCTCACGTGCATTACTTCATTATTCAAACTTTAATCCGACTGGTTTTTTTTTTTTTTTTTTTTTTTTTTTTTTTTTTTTTTTTTTTAGTTCACCTTCGATTAATTTCGACTATAATTGTACCGATATTTTTTAATTATTTCATAATTTTACCGTATTACTTCGGAATCTCTTCTTCTTGAATTTTTTCTTCCTCGCAAAAATTATTATCAACTTCAAGTTCCGTAGAATCATCTTTCTCTTCTGCTGACAGAGAGCTCGTAGCCCCCGGTTTTCCGCCGCGGAAAACAAATATTGTACGCACTCGAGACAAATATCCATGGCAGTTTGAAGCGTGTGGCAAAGTCGCGTAACGCAAGACAGGTAATTAATACCAGTCATTTCAATCGGCACGAAAGGTATAAGGACAAGTGCTCTATATTTCTCACGGTGCTAAGATACGAGATTTCGAGAGTAGCCGTTTCTTTCATTTTAATTACCTATTGATTACATTTTGATAAAATATTCTAATATTATTACATTTTAATATTTTATTTAATATGTTATATATTATTAATATTTTATTATTATAAAATATCCTAGCATTTTATTATTATATTTTAATATTTTATTATTGTAAAAGAATCGAAAATTCTATTAATGAAATTAAATCAGTTTCATTAGATATAATAATAATTATTTACATAGAATGAAAAATAATTTAAAAATTTTTTTGTAATACTTTTCAAAATTTTTCTCTAAATATTTTTGAAAACACAATATTTAAAAAGGACGATATACTTTTAGGAAAACATTTATAAAATTTATAAAAATTCTTGCAAATTTAAACTTCTTTTAATATTTTTAACATGTAATCGCCTTTTATAATTACAATATTAAAAAAAAAAACAATACCTAATAATTTTATCTATATTTTTTCATAAGATATATACGAAGAAGTACAACTGTTACCTTCTTGAGCTAATTAGCGAGGGAGGATTGTCGAAAAAAATATTGAGAAGCCGATCGTTCACCCTTTCTCTTCGCGTAAACACGTCCGAGTTTTGATACGAATCGCGAGTAAGCGGCAGCGAGATCGCTTTAATTCGTAATTGAGGGGGAAGGGGGGAGAGAAAGAAAGAGAGCGGAGAGTCTGGGGCACGTTCGATTTGTTGCAATCCGTTGTCCTTGCACCGTAGCTCATTCATTGGCTGCGGGGACTTGCGGCGGCCGCGTGTGTGACACTGCAATCTGTCTCTTCTGTCTCTTTCTCTCTCTCTCTTTCTCTCCGCGCGATGAAGTTAATCCTATATAAATACGCCACAAAAACGTGCTCGGGATATACTGTAATACGATTAGCATTTTTAGCGATCGGCGATCTCCTTAGCCGATAGATTCTTTTTTTTTTTTTTTTTTTTTTTTTTTATTGATTTTTACGACCAAATATTTTTAGTCTATTTGTATTGTGACTTGTCATTTTTTTGTCTGTCATTTATTGCAGGCATTATAAATATTTCAATTTGTTTATGGGATTAATTTTTAAAATAGAAAGATTTTTGTATAATTTTGATGTATTATTTTCCGAAATTTTTTTGGTTTCAGATGCGAATGATCACGCGCGATTTTTATTATTGAAAAATATCAATAAATAAATAAACAATAATTATATGTATATAAAAATTTATTAAAATCAGTTTTTTAATATAAATAAATTTATTCATACTTACATTATTTTATAACTTTCTTAGGTTTAATTTTTTTATTGATGATATAATATTTATATTCGATATATTAAATACTTCTTTATTGAAAATTAAAAGATTAAAAAAATTTAATAATTATTAATTTACTAATTTTATTTTATTTTTTAATTTAATTTAATTTTATGTTTAATAATCTCCAAGATTTTTCTCGATTATATCACGATCCGGAAATCCAGAAATACTCGAGGATACTTTACGGTCGTTTACGAAACGCCGTTTACACGAGAGACTTTGAAAAAATATCCGCTTAGAGGGATCGTGCGTTTCAAAAGTCCCGCACGCAACCCAGTTTCCTCGTAAAATTGGGCAACGCAAATTTGGCGGCGTGCCCAGACGACGCAATTCACCGTCATGTAAATTCAAGGTCGCTCGTCGCACATCCTTCCGTCCGTTCGCGCCCGCATTGTCGTTTCTTCCGTTAATTGCACATATTTTTCCAAGGTTACTTTCGCAAGGCGAATCCAATATCGCGCGATATCACGGTGTGGCCAATTTGACGTATCGTTTGACAGATAGATGAGAAACTGAAAGATCTAAGAATTTCATTCGCGAAAATAGCTGCGTGCACGTTGTTGTGCCATAAAATTTGCATGACATTTGCATTTGTGTAGTTTTTTTTTTGTTTTTTTTTTTTATTTTTTTTTTTTTAACTCTTGCCGATGATTTTATTTTCTTGCGACGTATCTTGGCATTTGGATTTGGAATTAACACACTGGTAAAATTAAAACTTTTTTTGTAACTAAGCGAAGAGTAAAGACTTGTCAGTTTGCCAAAATAAATCTCTCAGTCTGAATTAAATAACGCTGAAATACATCGAGGCGCTCTCGCGAACGTGTTTATATTCGTTGTTTGAAAATTGCGACATTATTCCTTCGAAGTCGCGGGTATACATTGACTGGATTTTTCACGCGAAGGAAGGTTTTCGCGAGAGACTTTTTACGGAGGTGTAGCTCTTAAGATTTTGCAAGCGGAGACTCGCCGACTTACTTGGCATTGCTGAGATAATGTAGGCACACCCTCTCTCTCTCTCTCTCTCTTTCATGTACACGCCGGCGTATCGCGTTGAGTAACGTCAAACCGTGTTAACGACACAAGGACACGCGTACGTCTCGACGGTTGTGTGCCGCGAGAATCACGGACTTTCCATTAAACGAGCACGCACCCGTTCCTCGCGTAAGCGTGGTTTTCCGTACGATCGACAGGATCGACGTTATAGAACTCGTTGCGTGCATGTTATCAGACTGAAGGATATATATATATATATATAGAAAGAGAGAGAGAGAGTGTGTGTGTGTGTATGTGTGTGTGTGTTTGCAATTTATGTAAGACGTGTAGAATTAAAAAATTTTCCAATTTCAAACTCATTTGAAATTTTATGAAAAATCACACGAGGCGATTTTTCTCATCCATCTTCATCTCGAACGTATTACATCTCGCACGTATGCGCGTATTCAGATCCGAGATATCGAGCGCGCTCAGCTGGAAATAAAAGCGGTGGGGGAGACGGCGGGCGGGGGAGGGGGGGGGGAGGAGGAAATATTTTTCCAAAGAGAGCGCGAGCTAATTTGTTTGTGAAAGAATATTCGAGAGACTTGCACGAGGCGATTAAATCGCCGATTGTATTAAATTCACAACGGCCTGGCAAGAGATTTACGTCGCGCGTGCGCGAATTTAATCGCTGGACTCACCGTCTTTAGCCTGCGGGGAAAAAGCGCATAATAGCCGGTAGTTATAGAATATATATATATATATATTATGTAGGACGAATCGCAGACGCGTGTGACAGGAAACAACGCATTGGTATGTTTTACGTCTCTAAATATAAATTAATAATTAGTTACTTTAAATAAAACTGTGCTTGTAGTAATAAAAGATTTTTAATAATTTTTGGAAGAATCTCAGAGTCTTTCTGAATTTTGTTCGACTCGATTCGATTTCTCGTGATAAATTATGTAATTGATTTTGAAATAAGGAGAGAAAGAAAAAAGAAGCAGAGGTTTTAAAGTAAATTAATTTATTCTTTTAAATGGAATTAATTTATTATCAATGATAAGTGATTTTAGATTTCACTGATCAAACAGTAAAATCTCTCTAGATCAGTTAGAATCATTTGTAGTGATAGTGGTAGTGTTTCAATCAATGATAATTTAGAAAATTATGTATTATATTAATATTACATATTATATTATATTATGTTATATTATATATTATATTATATTAAATTTATATTATAAATTATCTATATATAAAAATTATATATCATATTAATATTATATATGAAATAAATTTATAATATTTTTGTTAAAGATATTATATACAATATTTTTTGTTCAAAAAATATCTGAGCTTGATCGAGAATTTTGTCAACTTTTCACGAATATATCACATTTTAAGACACTCGCCGATCCTTGAAAGTCGCGATCAGGATCTATGATCGTGGGCCTTTAGGGCGATCGGTTTCCTTCTTTCGCCGTCGAATCGGCAGTGTCTTGCGTCGATTTCACGGCGCTCACGGTGCCCACGCACGAAATGCGCGAGCGTAACCGCGAGGTGGATGTAATCACGGGTCCCGTCACGGGCCATTAAAGTTAGAAAACTGGCGTTAGAGATCGGCGGCTCTAACAAATCGCTACCACGTCACGCCACGCCAAGTCAAGCCGAGTCGGCAACCTGGCGATTGTTATTAGCGTGTCGCCACCAAATCGATTTACGTTCACGGGCCGTCGAGCAAGTCTCACAGTTTGTCTGTTGATTCCGCGCGCGGAATTCCGCAACGTGTATTATCCGTCGACGTGACACGACGACGTTGACAGCGACGCCGAACGTGTTCCTTCACGCATTTCGAGACCGAAAGACGTGCGCGTCTAACATTATATCCATCAATTTCCGCGAAAATTATTATAAACATTGTATATATAAGAATGTTGAATTTTTTTAAGCGTTTTGTAACATATGACTTTAATTATTTTTATATTGAGGAGGAAAAAATGCAGGTAAAAATAACCAAAATATTAATATTTATTGATTTGTTTAATTATTTGTTTAATTATTTATGTTTATTGTAAGTTCCTGAAAAAAATCTACAAGCGTGACGTTGAATTATTTAAAATACAATATTTTAAATCTGTTTAAAAGAATAAAAGATAATTTAATCTTGAAATTTAAAGAAATTGCAATTTTATTAAAAATAGCCAAGAAACATCACCAACAAAATTGACTTTAAATCATAATGAAAATTCAGAAAACGCTTATTCAGCAAAAATATTGATCGAAAATGTAAGCCAATATACGAGGAAAAAAATAAAGAAAGAATCCTTTAATTATTATTAAAGGAAAAGAATATAAAACATATAGATAATTTTGCTGATATTTATTTATAAATTTCTGTGAGAAAAAAAATGTTTATTAAAGACGAAATTTTTATTCTTGTTTATATTTTCTTTATTTATTTTATTACTCTTACACGAGAAGAAAATACCGACTAAAATTGCCTTAATACGTAACACACATACATATTAATACCTTCTCGAAATATTGGTGCACAGTCAAAGGTAACTCGGGGAGGCTTAAATTTGTTAAGCAAAAGCGCGCCGTTTCCCCAAGGACACAATACGCCGAGCTCCGGTCGTTACAAATGACTGGGCGATTTTAATTTTAGAAGTGCGTAACGTCGAGAATGCGCGTGTTTACCGTCGTCGTCGGCGATGGTTTCCTTTCACCTGACGAAAAAGAAGCCGGTATAAATGGGGGAAAGGGAGGATTAATGCCCGACGTCCTCGAGCGAATTCGCGAACGCGACGAGGAGGTACTCGTCGCACGGATATTTCGCAGGCTATCGAACCCGCGTCCTTAACCTTTAACGCATTAATCCGGAATAACTTCTCGACGAGTTTGTTTATTTTCAGATTGTCTAGACACGAGAGCCATCGCGATATGCGCGTTGTTGCATCAACTTTTTCCTCATCGCATTATTCCGACACGAAGAGACGCCTCTCCTCTTTCTCTGTCTAACTTTGACAGATGCTCTTGTCAAAGAGGAATACCGTAATACACACACACACACACATACACGCTTAACGTTATACAATAAAATTAAGCAGTAATTTCGAAATTAAATGACCTTTACAGTTGTTTCAAAATCTCGGGCTCGCGAGTACTTTGCCTTTTATCGTGATTATGACAAAAGGTCAAAATGCGGCGGTCGCTGATGTAACGAAGTTGATACTTAATACTCGTAAATGCCTAATTGCTTCTACTATTAATTTAAGATATTAATATTAGAGAGGAGTGGAGGAACTTATTGATAAATTACAGCGAGAACTGAGTCTAAGAATTCAAGCGTGTGTTTATTAAATTAATTTATATAACAATGTCACGTGTGCGAATCTCGCTAATATCGCGCGATAATCGGAATCATAATTTATCGAAAGAGAAACAGGCGCCTGCGTTCCTCGAGAGAAATGGAATGGTATAATTTTTTCAGTTCGCGAAGATAAATTTGCTCGCGCCTCTCGTAATTCATCTCGAGCATTTCGAGATAATTGGATGCATAGAATCTAATTTGCATAGCGGAACATTCGTTTTTTTATCGCGCGTCGAGAGAGAGTGGTGGCAATCGCAAAAAAAAAAAAAAAAAAGAAAGGGTCTCATTATCGTCGTAGAATCGTAACGCTAAGTAAAGAATGGTTAAAAGCTTCAGGGGTTTGCTGTCTTCCTCTCTCTCTCTTCCCTCTGCTTGAAAAATGAGACCTGTTTTCCCGTTTTCTTTCCTACCGTTTTATTCCAACGAAAGAATGAGAGAGAGAGAGAGAGAGAGAGAGAGATCAGCCTCGCTCCCTTTCTCGCTTGTCGTTCACATGCAAAAGTTTCGCGAGTACAAAAGGGCGTACGGGGATGTAAAAAAAAAAAGTACGCACGGGCAAAAGGAAAGACGGGTGGGATGATCCTCTCGTGGATGCTGGTGACACGATGCGAGACGATCGCTGCACGACTTGCCGCGCTTTTAATATTTTGATCCGTTTCAATGGACGTTTTTACCATGACAATGCAGAGAGACGTAAATGCGCCTCTCGCTCTCTCTCTCTCTCTCCTTAAGTCTCCGATCGTCCCGAGTTAGTCGTCTTATTAAGACTCTTGGTCATATATATATATATATATATATATACATCGCGCATTATCTCACGCCGTAATTCGGCCGCATTGTTTCCGCTCTTGCATTTTAATATATCGCTATCGTTGGGAATACAGTTAGAGAAAGCGTCTCTCTCTGTATATTACAATTTAGGGACACAAAATTAATGGAGAAAATTTTATCAGCCTGCGCGTTCTCGCTTTTGATTTATGTTGCGACATGCGTGATGTGTCATGTAAAGAATCTGTTGTCAGATATATAATCGCGAAATCGAGATTTGAAGATGTAATATAATAATAATAATAAAGAGAGAGGGTATTAAATCTGTGAAAAAATTAATTTAATTAATTAAATAAATTAGGTAAAAAAGAATTAATTAAATAATATAATAAATATAATTAGATAATATAATTTAAAAAATTAAATAATATTATTATGTAATTTAATTAAATCAAAAATTTATATTAATTTTTTGATAATAAATTCTATACATTCTCTGATTACAGGTAAGCCTGCAAGAGGAATCTGTCCAGATATGTCGTTCTTATGAAACACGAGACTGAGATTTCATCGACTGATTTGATGAGCTACAAGGTATGCCTTGTTTCCGATTTGAAATAAATATTTTATGTTTCAAAATTTAATTTAAGGTTTTTTTTTTTTATTTTACCTATTTATCCTTTGTTTCGTTCGAGAAATGTAACAAGTTTTCTTCAAAATTGAATAAATAAATATATATTTTTTTATTAGGAAGAGAGAGAGATCGCATCATAATTTTTTAAACGTTTCTCTTTTAAATAAAATATATATCGACAAGCAATGAATAGTCATTTCTAATTATAACTAGATCAATTAATGAAACTTCACTAAAAAAATTAGTTAATGACTGTTTTAATCTCAATGATATCTAAAAATATGTATTATATATATTATGATATAAAATAAATTTCTAGCAATATATTTTGTTGAGGAAATATGTGTGAATTTTTGACCAAAAAATCTTGTTAATGTTTTTTTCACATTTTAAGAATGAAAAAGAATAACATGTATGCAAATTTAAATTTTAATATTAGTTATGTGTTTTACTCTAGATGTGTATGTATTTTACTCATAATGACTTTACTAAAATTTTGTATCACTGTTCTAATCGGTGACATTTCAGTTATTTAACATAGTACAAAATGATGATAATTAATATAGAATAAAATAATAAAAATAAAATAAAATTATATAATATAAAATAACGAAGATAATCTAATGATTGAATAAAGAAACCGAATTACGCACGTAGAGATAAAGAAACATCGATAAAGGTCTCGAAAGTGCTTTGAAAGTGAGATGCGCGTTAATGAGTACCGCGAAACGGGTAAGAGAGAAAAAAAAGAAGAAAAACAATTTCGCGACATCGTCGTCTCTGGCTCGTGACGGCTGAGAATCGCTCGCGCCGATGGCCTCGCGGCTCCTTGACACGATACGCCGCCCACGATATTAGCGAACGGAGGAGAGAGGACCGCTCCTCTCCCGCAGGAGGTCAAGAACAAAAAGAGAAAGAGTTCTCTTCTACGTGCGCGAGATACTCTCCCCGCCGTCCGTCGTCTGGCAGCGCTAGGGCGCTGGCGCTCTTCGTCGAGAATCGCGGTCAATCGATAGGACGACCGACGACGCCCCGCCGTACTTGAATCCACCCTCGCTCGAAAGAATAAACGCGACGAAACGTGAATGAGGGAGAATAGGTTGTTATAAATGTAAGGCGGCCGCGTGCGAAGCCATGTGCGTGATGCACGCGCGCCGCGTCCACCTTCGATCGCCACCTCCTATCCTTCGCGAGTGACAATCAGCTGATTCATCGCGCGCGCGCACGCGCCCGCCCGCCCGCAACGCTTTCTGATAAAATTCAGGATTTAATTTAATCAAAGAGCTCTCTCTGAGGAAATTAAAGCGCTAATAAAGTTGAACATCAACTTTTGAAATGTCAGGAATAATTATTTGAATCTGTGAGTCAATTAACGCGAGGGCGTCGCTTTTAATGTTGGTTAATGTATAAAGATATTTATATATGTATGTAATTTTTTTTTAATTTTAAATTATTGAAACTTTCCGAAATTGAATTTATATTATCGAGTATGTTTCAGATAATCATGATATTTATCTCTGTTAAATTTGAAATAACATATTTAATACACGCCCCGAAAATGGAAGTATCAACATTGATTGAGATATTTAAACCTTAAAATCGATTTATCTGTAATATTGAAACTCTCTATCGGAACAATTTCGAAGATTAATATAGATGGAGATGAACTCAAGAAAGACTGATCTTTATACAAAAAGAGATCACATGCATTATAATGAATCGACGATACGAAAGTAACTTTTTGGTCACCGGTTATATGAAAATACATACGAACTCTCTCACTCTATAAACCCCGCCATTCAATATTTCTGTTTCGCTAAACAAACCAACGCTTATCTCGCTCCGAACGATAACCCGTTCCGATAATAATAGTCTAATAATTACGTTATTTAATGGGCTATGTTATTATAAAACCCAGATAAGAAGTACCGACAATTAAGCATACATATTATTATCGTCACCTGTCTTGCGAAGTGATTTTTAATTATCTTCTCGCTGTCAACTGTGTGATTTTAGGAAGGGAGGGAGATATATATATATATATAAACTTTCGCGAAGATCGCTTAATTATTGTTCTTTGAGGAGAGAGCTGCGATAACAGGATGTCTATACTGGAAAAATATGGAAAATCTGGAATTCTCAGGGTTTTTTTTTTTTTTTTTTACCTGATGAAATCAGGAATGGAATTTTATTAGGATTCAGGAAATAAAAATTTTTTTTTTTTTTAATTTGCCAATAAGCTTTGTGAATTATGTGTTTAAAATATATATCTATATTTGTTTATATATTCAATGTCTTAACAAAATATGCAGTACACATTTTTATTTTAATTCTTAATGAAAATGTAAATGAAAAAATGAAAATGTTACAAATATTAAAAATATCTACGAAAGCTATTCAGTTTTCTTTACCTGAAATTTTGAACAAAAATATCTGAAAAATCAAGGAATTTTCAAGGAACATTTTTACAAGATTGAGACCCTGGATAAAATCAAGCGTGCAAAAAAAAAACAACTTTGCATATACTCGGCTTTCATCGATAAGTAGTACGCGAATCGACGCGCTCAAAGAGCACACCCGGTAGAACGATCGGTGCGTGCTTCCGCGCGGTATGACCGTGCGCAGACCGCGTATATCCTCGCTCCATTATTAATTTCAGTGCGACTATACGCGGGAGAAGGGTGAGAGGAGTGCACGTGCACTCGCGTTCACTCGCATTCGTGTGGGTGTAGACGAATGCGTGCACAACCTCGTGCGAACCAGACGGTCAGTTCGCGTGGGACGTGGGTTCAGTCCTTAAGGAATGGCAGATAAAAAAAAGAAAGAGAACAAGCATATGGGGCTACCTTAAAGCTGATAATATCACTTGTTGTGAGTCACTTCGACGGTGATGATGTTACGTCAATTTTTCTTCCCAAGAAATTGAATTGATTTTAGAAGAGTGAAAATATTAAACAAATAAAAAACGTAGAGATTATAAATTTTGACATAAAAGATGAGAATAATAAATTTAAAAAATAATTAAAAAAAAAAATTTTTTTTTCAAAAAATCCTAGATATTAATCGGGCTATCGTGTAGCACGCATTTATAATTATGATTAACGGATCATTCCTGATTTATTTTTCGGAACAAAAAAAAAATAAGCAACGTTTATTTATTAATTAATTAAGGAGGACATTCCTAATGCATGCTCAGGAAGTATCGGCTGTATCGATCGCTCGAAATATTTATTCGTCATAATGACCGATAGGAAGTTGCACTCCAGATCTCTATCGGCGCCATAAACGTTCTCTGTGTAATGGATATATAATTTAATTCGATGCCTGATCGCACGATCCGCTGATTCTTCTCGAGGCCGAGGCGATGGTTCCTTCCCCCAAGGACGAAACCATCTTTGACGCGCATCTTCCTTTGACGTTTCTTTCAAACGCCGTCCCTCGTCCCACAATCGTCCCCTGCCTCTTCTTCCCGTCGTCTCGCTTTGAAAATCGGGTCGATGAACTTCGAAAGTCCTGGCGAAAACGATCCCGCCGGCTACGCCATTTTTATCCTTTCCGCCAGCTGCGAGTCCGCTCGCTTCTTTCTCCTCGTTTATTTCTCGTTAGGCCAATTTCTCACGAACGGGGAAATGTATCCGAGAAAAAAATCACCGCGCACTCTCGGAGACGATCGACCGTAATGTCGAGAAATCATTAAAGGATAATAAAAATCCACGCGATGTCTGTCGGAAATATCGATGTTTCTCTTCAATTACGTGATGTTTTTGGCGCGAAATAATAGTTTTTATTTCGAGAATATTTCTCTTTTTTTTCAATTATATATACAAGTAATATTTTTAAGAATGAAAAAGATATATATATATATATATATACTATAAAATTAAAAAATTAGTATAAAAAATTAATATAAAATTGTGTTATATATATATATATATATATATATATATATAATGAATAAATAATATATTAATTTATAAATAAAATAAATATGTGATGTAAATAAAAAAAATGTTGCTCTTTGACCGAAATTGACTTAGCATCCATGCAAATGAGAATGAAAGGCGTAAGGCTAACTTAAGCTGTTAAACCTATTTTGTAAATCACTTTGTATCGTCGTTACGTTGAATTAACGTAATCCACTAGGCTCGAGCGCGTTGAAAGTCCGTAAAATACAAATGACGAAATGGAGAATAAAAGAGTTAATTCTCGACGTTGTATTAATCTGCCCTTTCTATCAAATCTCAAGGCTCGCGATCCTTTCGCATTACGGATTTAAAGAACCTACCGTTTTACCAGTGTCATTGATATTCGCGCGCGTTTCCTTTACTTTAGCCAGACAAAAATTGCCTACGACGGAAAAGATCAATGATAGAGAGTTTGATCGTTTGACAATTGAATTAGAAAGATTTCTAATATATAAAGAGAGAGAGAGAAACGTAATTTTTTTTAATAGTTAAAGTGATAGAAAAATTTCTATTAAAATTTTTGTTAAAATTATTAAAATTGCCGGAATTGCGAATATTTGACATTTAATATTTGACATTTATATAAAAATTAATATATTTATTTTAAATTATATTATATTATGTAATTATATAATAAAAAAATTTTTATATCTTACAAAAGAGAAAGAGAGAGAGAGTAAAATTATTATTTTAATATAAATATACAATATACAAAAAATATAAAATATATATATATATGATATATAAAATAAACAAATAATAAAACATATATAAATTAAAGGACACGCTTTATATTATTACTAGCGACTACTATCTATATTTTTTAAATAAAACTAATAAGAAAATTGTGGCGTACAAAGTATGCGCGCTTTCCTTATCTTATCCCTCTTTATTTTTTACCATCTGTGCACTTAACTTATGACTTAACTCGACGCTCGTTATTAACACTTATCGATGCACATGTCAGTCTTATGCGTAGAATAGACATTGGCGCTGTTCATTTACGGTCTACGGAATGCGAGCAATGAAAGCAAGGTTGATCCCAAGGAGATTGCGAGATGATAATTTCTGATCGATTATAGGCGCGCGCGTGCTCCAGTTTCCTCTGGCTCGCCAATTTTTCGACACTTCTTTTTTCTTGCCGCAACCGGTCGAGCGAAAGTATCCCCTATGCGCACGACATTTTTCACGAGATGCCGGATCCTGCTCGGGCAATTCGATATATTATACCGTGATATTATTCTCTGAAAATTCTCTGATCAGATTATCTTATAATCGTACATATTAATTATTTAATTTGAAATTAATTTGCCTTTTGCATTATTTTTTTCATAAAACTCTAATTAATTTAAATCATATTCATGCAATAAAATGACATTTTTAATGTAATATCGTTAAGCGTTTTCATTAAAATTTATTAAAAATTTTGATTTTCTATAAAATCTGGACCCATCCTGTATATCAATTATTTATATTTTTTTTATCTGAAGCGAATACACAATTTCACCTGTCAAACTACACTAATAGAATGATGAAATAAGATATATTTTAAGCTTCCACGCAGCGGTTGCAATGCAATTAACGTACACTTGATGATGATTTAATCGAGGGTCGGCGAAGTCAGGAGCCAAGCAAGGGGATCGAAAATATTATATCGTAGATCGGTAGAGTTTATTGGACAATTTGACCGAGGTCGTACGAGACAAAAAGATGAAAAGGAGCGACATACGGCGGATTGTGCGGTGATAAGAGCGCGATATCGGACTCGAGGAGAGGAATCTTGAGGTCGCAGATACACACGCGATGCGATCTTTGACTTACGACTCGCCGTTGGCTCTTTCAGGGATCATTAATTTCGCGCGATTCGATTCCGCCCGCATTTTTGCGCCGCGCTTATCGTAAAATCCTATAGGATATCGAGTCCTTTTTCACCGCCGTCTTTCTCAAACGCCGCAGATAATTATCGATTACCGTTCGATCGGATTCCGCAATCACCTGGTTCGCCTATTCCCATCGTAAGTCAACGAATATTAACGTACGCGATGATATAAAGGCGATGTGTTATGTCGTGAAACTGTTAAATTCCATTTCGTCCAGAGGTGGGCAAGAGGAATATTTCGAAATAATCTGTCTAATACTTCCATTATATTCAGCGTTATAATTCATGCACTGCCACATTTAATTACCAAAGTATCTGATTTTAAATGGATTTTTGTGATTGTTTTATTTAATTATTTCTTTCTAGCTTAAATTTACAATTTTCGAGAGATATTTCCGGGGGTAGACGATTTAATATTTATATTTGTATTATTGTTATTCATTAATATTTATATTATAAATATATATTATTTATATTTTGAATAGTTGTTGTTTATAAACATGAATATTATTGATAAAAAACGTATATATACTTAGATACATTTACAGATAAAATTAATCACTCATTTATTTCGTTCGCCGGAAAGATCGACTAGCGAAGGGCGCTGGCTGAGACGACAAAGAGTCTAGTGCATGCACTAGAGGAATGCCAAGAGAGGAAAAGGAGAGACATAAAGAGCCGGGTCCGGCTCTTTCGTATGCACAAACGCGTAACGCGCGTTTCTCGCGACGCGTGACGCGCGCGCGCGCGCACTTAAATAACGGTACAAAACGCGGAAGCGATCGGCACGCGACTCGCCTTATCTTGGCGCACGATCCGCGATGTATTCGCGAAAGGAACACGCCCGAGACGCATTCTCTCTCGCCGAGAGAGAGAGACAGAGAGAGAAAGAGAGAGAGAGAACTTTGCCGTCCCGTTCTCCAATTAAGAATGATCAAGTGCGTTTGCCATTAACAGAAATTAATCATCGAGAAAAATCAAGTAAATTAATATATTAATTATATAACAATAATATCATTAATAAGTATTATTAACATAAATATTAATTATTAATGTTAATATAAATTAAATTATTATTATAACAATATTAATTAATAGTTTAATTTATCGGCGATATACATCTCGGACGTTATCTACGTGTGTTAATCTCAGTTATCACTCGTGAGCTCTTTTCTAAAGTATATTCTTTCGCTAGTTCGCCTCTGGACGTAAGATTCTGTGTGATTAATTTAGCGATCGTCGCACGACACACGCTCTCATCGTCCGCTTATGATTTATGAACAGTTGACGTATGGAAAGGTAATGGGTGATGGTCATTATGGCTCGACCGTACCTGTCAATCTCTCTGCCGCTCTTGGACTTTAGAATTTTTCTAACGAAACTGAGACGGCTTTTTGCACCTTCATCATTAAGATTATAATCGGTTCTCCTTTCGTGTTTTGAACGATGAGGAAAATGCGTTAGTATCGCTATGTCGTTTTTTTATTAGGAACGTTGTTATAAATTTGATGGAGAAATTTCTGCTTAAAATCATTAAATTATTTTTGTTGAAATTATTAGTATATATATATGACATCTGACATTTTTGAAATTATAATGGAGCGACTGTTTCATTTATTTACAGTCTCTTCATTCATAATTTAGGAAATTTTATAATGATTATAATTGTCACTCTCTTTTTTATTGTTCATTTATATGTAAATGTCACGTGTTTCATCTAAATATATCTTGATGGAATAATATTAGCTCAATAATTAATAGCTCATTAATTATTCAAATTCTAATACTTTTTTTCTGTCTGTTTTGAATATAATTATATCACACTCATTGTTTCTTAAATTTGTGAAAAAATTTTTTTACGCAAAAAAAACTTTCGAAAATAATTGAAATTTTTTTACCACAAATCTATATATGTATTTAATATCGAATGGAATCGTTGTCATGTTTTTCATTCTCTAACTGGATAAGCGAGGCAAGCCACTCGAGACACTCTTATACAAGAGAAGTAAATTCATTTTTCTTCCCCACAATATAGCGAGACTCTTTGTCAAGGTTCGATGCGATTTTTTTTTTTTTTTTTTTTTTTTTTTTTTTTAATAACACCTCAGCGACCCTTGCACTTTTTTTTACCTCGAACCCTTTCGTAGTGCGATCCGCGTTATTACACCCGCGTTAGCCAGTCTTTAATGGGCTTGCCCGCCATACGGAGGTTCAATGACTTCTCCCGAGAACTTTAAAGGTGAGCGCCCCGTTTGGCGAATTGAATTTTTGCAAAAATGTTCAACGCTGATAAATGAATCATTGTGGAAATGACGAAAACCGCTTTCCTGTCAAGTCAGATACGCGATCATTAGTAACGAATACTTATATCCTGTGAACGCATTTACAAATAAATCATTCAGTCACGTATTCTATTTTACGCGTAATCAGCAGTAATTACGCAGTAATATTTATGTCTCATTGCATTTATCATAAATGAA
This sequence comes from Cataglyphis albicans, assembly GCA_038406275.1. Lineage (NCBI taxonomy): Eukaryota > Metazoa > Arthropoda > Insecta > Hymenoptera > Formicidae > Cataglyphis > Cataglyphis albicans. The sequence goes on from JBCAUJ010000020.1 coordinate 2,254,651, forward strand.
ATATTTGAATTGCAGATCGGCCGGAATTATTCAATTTAATTACAATGTAAAAATCTGTCAATTATTATCTCTCTGAATATTTATTTCTATAATGGCCTTGTGTAAGGCGGTGATTATTTTAATTATCATAAAAAGTTTTCACGTAAATATTCCATTTCACACAAATACATATAATGTTCGCGCTCTTAATAATAATCATTTCTAAAAGATTATCTCAATCATTCAAGTCTGCTTTGAATTATTCTTTATTTGCGAATTCAGGATATTTTATATGCCTATTTTTTTATGAATTCTGATTCTATAAATGTTTTTATTGTAGACAGATTTCTGTCATGAATATATAAAATTATAGAGATTGAAAAAGAAAGAAAAAAATAAACAAGGAAACATCGTCGATGATCTCGTCGCAAGAACGAGCATTGAGAGAGAAGTAATTTTCTCGAGCAGCTGATTCGCGCTTCAAGTTAGTCCGAATTTACGAGAGCGTTCTATTTAACGGCGGATCCATTTTGTATGTTCCTCCGGAAAATCCAATACCGAGAGATCGACGCGATTTTCCCGCGCGATTCACATGCATTACCGATCCGACACGTATTATTTGCTCACGTCCACGAGACGACAATGGCCTCTACCTAGATACTTCGATCGTAACCTACCCATCTACCTACCCGTCTATCTATACAGTGTATGTATACACAAGGTGCATCGTGAAATCTCCCAGAGAGCCTATCAAAACGCGCAGCTGTGCGCCGCGATTCTTCCGTAATAAAACGAGAATTCGGCCGCGAGAATCCTCTCCCCTCGCTCGTCTTCAACGTGTCGGGCTTCGAGAAAGGAGCGTGGGTGCCTTTTCTCTCACCTCCCTGTCGGACATTTTATCCCCGCGTCCGTGTTCCCTCCTCTTCCAGAGACCCCGACAGATGTTCGCCGATGATCGACCGCCGGTAGATCCCGGGGATTGACCTCCTCGCAACAATAATGCTTGAAATAGTCCCAACGCGCTGCGGTTCCTACGGCCCTGATGCCGTTTATCGCCGCCGTTGCGCGGTAGGTCATTGTCCTCTCCCATTCTCTCTCCCTTTCTTTCTCTTTCTCTCTCATCTTTTTCCGTTTATCACCTTCCTTTGTGAGCCGGGAATGCACTTGGTTGCCGAGAGAAATTCGAGGTAGGTAGGTAGGTAGGTAGGTAAGCGGGATAGCTCGTGATGCGTTCCTCTGAATCGGCTTCTTTTTTGGGGATGAGAAGACACGTGCATTTGTCATGTTGGGACGAACGTCTCATCATTGACGTGGCTCGAGCTAAGCGTGAAATATCGCTAAAGGTTGGGGCGAGAATGACAAAAATGTACGGGTCTTCTTCAAAATTCTCTTACGCTTTTGTTTTTATTTTGATTAACTGCAATCTTTACTTCAACATCGAGACAATTTGTTCCTCGTTCTATGCAGTTCCCTCGAGCTAAAGTCAGACTGAAACGATGTTGGGCGAGAAAAAGCTGGCATTAATAAATCTAATAAACACATTTCCTCGCATGCCGCTACGTGACAGTTCCTTTCCCCCCTCCTCCCCTCCCCTCCCCTTCTCGCCCTTCTGGTGTCGTAAACGCAAATCGAAACGAGCAGGTTCCCGATAGACGGTACAACGTAATAACGGCCGTTCTTACTCCGATAACGAAGGATATACCGTGTCACCCTAATCGAGAAGAGCGGAGGTAACGTTTCGAGCTCATGCGCGCCGATATCGCCGGTCTTTAACGCGCCTCTCAACATTGTAGAGCGGGAGATTTATGGAGACCGTTAAACTCGCTACTTGTAATCAGTCGTAGTCGCGAGCGATCGAGATATAGAGGTGGCGGAGCAAGGTAGGTAGGCGGTAAGAAAGGAATTATGGCTTCTCGGGGCTGCGTTTTCTCGCGCCTGAGAGAGAGAAAGAGAGAGAGAGAGAGAGAGAGAGAGAGAGAGAGAGAGAGGCCACTCCTTTCGCGGCTCTCCCTATATAAGCTCTCGTATAAGGACGCATTTACATAAGTAAACCTTCCAGCAATGCGGCGAACGCGCAATCAATGACAGGTGCGCGCGCGGAGAGCGACAAACGAGCGATTGTCGAGAAAATGGACGCGCGACGTTCGAGCCTTGTACGGAGAACATCCCGTGGCGAATAATTTCGCGGGGGATTGCAATCGAAATTTCTACCTTCCTATGCAAGACTGATTTCGTCAGGCTTTAGCGAAAACGCCCTCGCGCTGGCAAAATTCTCCACTTTTAAACGAAATTATGAAATAATGTTGCTTTAAAAAAGCGTCCCGATTAATATTACAGAGTGTCCACTCTCTGGAAAAAAAAAATGGAAAACCTTCAAATATCAAGATTTTTTTTTTTTTTTATATCTAGAGAAATCTAGAGAGTTCTCATGGAATTTTATTGAGACTCGGGAATGTTTTAAAAAATTTTCTCTTTAATAATTTTGCTTTTATACTGGAAGCAATCGATAAGTCAAGTTGTGAATTATGTATTTAAAATATATTGTAAATGTATGTCTATCTCTGTTTATATATTCAATGTTTTAATAAAATATTGAATATGGAGTACATATTTTTTTATATATATTCTATGTATTTAAAATATATTATGAATATATGTCTCTCTTTGTTTAAACATTCAATGTTTTCATGAAATATTGAATATGCAGTGGATACTCTTTATTTTAATTTTCAATGATAAAAAATGAAAATGTTACTTACGTGGCTTCGTCTTTTTCTTTTGTATGAATGAAAAGCATTAGAAAAACACGTATCAGAAAAAAAACTTATTTCAGAAAATTGCGTCAAAAAATTTATAAAATATTCTCTTTGCCTGGAGTTTTGGACAAAAATATGTAAAAGACCAAGGAGTTTTTTGCAAGATTTAAATGGACACTCTGTATTAATTCGTAATGATTCGATTTCGCAATTTTAAGACACAAGACGACAAGGTCTTAAAACTGTTAATAGCCAAGATCTTATTTATTATAAAATTATAAATTAGAGAGAGAAAGAGAGCTTTGTACTCGAGAAGAAAATTTCACTTCTCTCTTGGAGACTTATTTACAAAGTTAAGAATATAAATTTGCGCGAAGTAATGGTATCTACTTAACTAACTTCCGCTAAAAGGATCACGTCCGGTTTGCGGGCGGAGGAATTTATAGAATGTCTACGGAAAATCTGGAAAGTATCCTCGAATACTTTCCGTGTATAGGAATATGATTCACGAATCTTTCCACGAATACGGGTTAAAGAGCGAATTGACGATACGGATTATAAGCGATATCCACACGCATTATCGAGCCTTTCTGATGACCTCCCGTCACGCAAACTTCCACCATTTTAAGCTCCCAATTTACATAAGCAAACCTTGCAGCAGGCATGTGAGGAACAATGACGTGGTTTCCGCCCAATTACAACGCACAGCGACGAAAAAGGTTTCCCGAGATATCTCTTCCCGAAATTCCTTATCAAAATTCTCGAATATCGAGAATTCGAGGACGCTTGGTCCAAACGTTACGAGCATATACGTTTTGAAAATGTCAAAGATGCGACGAATGAAAGCTGAAGTTTCGCTCGAGGCGAGCCCAACCGTGTAAGATAGAAAAACTACACAATCGTAGAACGAAATTGCTGAACGAGAATTATTCATATACAGGGTTGCGTCTGAATAAAACACGTTTCTTTCATGGCGAGTACCCGACGAGCTGAACATAAGGTCCTGCGTCTTGAAAGAAAGATTTCCAGCTGACTTAGAACTGCTACGTAATATTAAAAATATTTTTAAATATCTATTATAATATATTTAAGTTTTTTAAATTGAGACACCTAAATATTTTAAGAAGAATATATTTTGGAAAATAAAGTTTGAAACAAAATTTGTTTGATTTTAGCGGGCAAGTATAACAGTGTTATTTATTTCTGATTTAGTGGACATTTTCAAGCCTGTTTTAACTTTATTTTGTTTAATAAAATCTATTTTTTATTGTATATTTTTATAACATTTTTTGAGATCTTTTTAAATCAATATAATAAAATATTTTTTCAATAAGTATTTTTCGAAATATTTTATATCTTAATCTGATATATTTTGATATAAGAAATAAGATATCTCGTAAAATATTTAGTTTTCGAGCCTTTATTTTCGTTTCTTGAAAATTTAATTCAGCTCGAAAGTAAAACTTTATAAACTTGTTCTAGTTTGAATTCGCTTTGATGCTTTAATTACATAAAAAAAAAAAAGAAATCCCGAGGAATTACTTCGCTTCGATCATTCCACGCTCGCGGAAAATGATCAAGCATCAACCTATGTACACATATGCGTGTCCTCGAGATTGCACCTTTCACCTCTGGTCTGTTACATAAAGTTACGCTTTGACAAACGCGCCGTGTACTTCCCTTCCGCCACGCCATGCCACACGTACATATATTTTCGCAACGTTTTCGCAAGCGCGTCTTCGTCCGTTGTTGAGAGAAGCGAAGGCGCTCTCGCAACACACTCGTTTCTCGCCGCTCGATAAGGCTGGCTGGCTCTCGATGAAAGGAAGGAGCCTGTTCCACGTCCCTGAAGGTCTTCCTCGTCGGCCTCGGCTTCGCGAAGCGAGTCAATCGACCGGTCCGTCTTTTTCTCACGGCCGTGGATCGGCGGCGAACGCGGCGGCCGACATACCTAAAGCTTCCATCAACAGCTGGCCAATCCCTTTAGGGACCAGCTGCGCTTCCCGTCCCGACGACACAAGTCATATATGTACACCGAAAACTCTCGTCTCTCCTTTGTTTTTTTTTTTTTATTTTTTTTTTTTTTATTTCTCTCTCGGTTGCTCTGTCACGCTGGACTCTTCGTCAATTTTACAAGAGATCAAGTGCAAGAAAAGATTTTTGAACTTCTATCATTGACCTGCAAATATTTTTCCACGAATTAAAAATCTTTGATCAAAATCTTAAAACTTTTTTTTAATCCTAAATTTTGGAAAAGGCCTAATTAATTATTTTAATTAATTATTCAGATACATTTAATAGCGAAAATTTTAAATTTGCGGCCGATGAAATTTTATTAAAAAAAAAAAATTAAATTTTTTAAGTAATTTATTTTACTTCTTGATGTCGAATTGCGATGAAAGAAAATGTTTGAATGATCACGTGCTGGATGACAGATGCTTCCATGCTTGTGCGAAATTTCAAGTTTTTAACCCGTTATGTTTTAAGCCCCCTTGGCGCAATCGACGCGGTTAATGCATTTTTAAATTCAATTTATCGCGTATCCGTAATTCACTTACGCGTATCGGCCGCGTAAACACTTCCGTAAAACATTCAGATCCGGTAAACGTTGCTTGCCGGACGCTCGCGCCGGCCGCGACGAGTTAATAGAAAAACTTCATCAGCGCTGCCTCGCGGAGGGGGGGGGGAGGTGGGAGGGAGGACGGGAGGTGGAGAGGGTAATAATCGTAATTGCATCTGCGAGAGTGCGACTGCGAGATTAGCCGGATTTCACTTTTTCAACGAAATGCACGACGGGAGGTAGCCTCACTCTCTGTCTCTCTCACTCGCGCGGCTTGCTCTCTTTCGTAATTTTCGCCGGCCTTTGTCGTCTTCTTCCTCCTCCCCCCCTTCTCCCTCTCCCATATTTTACCCATCGCGCGTTTATTAATTTCAAAAGTTGCAAGACGTCGGCACGACCGACAAATTGCACTTCGGAATCGTGCCTTTTTGCACCTAGTCGTGCGAAAGTCCCAATTATAGGACGTAATGAACGCGTGTAATTTGTTCATTCGGGAGAAAACCGTTACGTCAGAGAGCGAATCTCCGCGACATGAACGGTTGTTTTTTTTTTTCTTTTTTTTTTCTTTTTTTTTGGCGCAAAGCGACTTCGTAAAATTACTTTCGATAATTAAAGCGAGAATGTAAAATATTCGATGATTAAATCGCCTTCCATAATTAAGTTATTACAAGGTTGTTATCGGGATCGTAAGAGGCCACTGACATAGCGTTATACAGGGTGTATCAAAGCGCCCGTATCGGATATTTTTTAGGTAAATTACGCATTTTCGAGAAAACTGTTTCTTATAAAAAATTGTAGGGTTTCAAGTAACGCGTTACGAAGCAATATTAGTATGGAGAGTCATGTTAAGATCGCTTTAAGATTTTTTAATGGAAACCTTAATTTTTTATTGCATATTCATGCTTACCTCGAGAGCTTTTCAAAATGCTACAATAAAGTATTTTTTTATTAAATATTTTTCGAGTTATTTTATATCTTAATCTGATATATTTCGGCATAAAATATCTCATAAAAATATTTAATTTTTGATAATACTTTTATATACAAAATAATGAGACAATTGGTATAAAGAAAATAATATTTTTTTAAGAAAAAATATATAATTATTAACAATGTATTTTTTTAAGCAATTATTTTTTTTTTTTTTTTTTTTTTTTTTTTTTACACAATTGAGATTCATCTCATTATTTTGTACATAAAAGTATTACGATAAGATTATCGATAGCTAAATATTTTAAAAGATTTTACATTTTATCTCAAAATATGATCAGATTAGGATATAAAATAACACGAAAAATATTTAATGAAAAAAAATACTTTATTCTAGTGTTTTGGAAATCTCTCGAGATAAGGTACATGAGTAACGCAATGAAAAATTGAAATAAAAAAATCTAAAACGATACTTTTTTTTTATATATCACGAGAAATCAATCTAATCGTATCATATGTTTAATTTGTTATTATTATCCTGCGACTGTTGATCCCGCAAACCCGATGGACCATCAAGTCGGCATCACGGCGCGATGAAAATAGGAGCAAATTTCCGTTATATACACAATCCGCAAGCTTTACGATGATCGACGAAGTTCGGACATTGTGCGACGCCGTGATATTTATCGAGGAACCGTTGTATAACGCGGGAAACCGTCATAAAACCATCCTGGGATCATTGCGATTAATGGCACGAATAAAATTCCCCCCTGGCCCCCCTAACCTCTCCCCCCCCCGCCCCTCATCCCCTCTCTCCCGAATTCACTGCATGTCCGTATCGTAAAACCGTGGAAATTCGACGGCGCTATTTCCGAAACGCTCGCGATAACGTCCTGCCCTTTCCTCGGGAATCGGCGTTTATCTGATGAGAGAAGAAGCGAGATAACGTTCTTTAACATCGCGCATCCCGCGAGGATGCGTATCACTAATGGCAAACCAACGACGACGTGCTCGAGATAAGCAGCTGCGGAAAATTGCACGATAGATGATGCTTGGAAAGAAATGAAACTCCCTACAACGTGTCGTTGCGCGGGGAAAAGCCGATAGGTCACGCGATAAGCCGCGGTCAATGCGACCGTAATAAAATTTTTTACATTTTTAATGTTTTTAAAATTTTCTTTATTGAAATCGTATATATAAATATATACAGTTACATATGTATGAGACGCGAGGATGTTGATTCGATGCTTTTCCAATCGCCTCTTGATAATCTCCCGCGGAGATCGCATGACGAGTTTCATACGTCATTCAGCGGACGCGGTACTAAAACGATTTTTGTCCACGGGGGAGGCATGTCCCCTCGCGCGTAAAATTGTATAAATTATCGGCGACACATTCGTAACGTGTTCAAGTGTAACGCACACGTGTTTCGAATATATAATATCCGTTCTCTCTTATGTCAAGAGTGAGTTCAGAATAAAGAAAACGCGTCCTTGAACTCTTTCTTTAAACCGCTATCTTTAGCATTCAATTGCTAAGAATAAAAAGAATAAATTGTTTAATTTCTTAATAGAGAGAAAGAGAGAGAGAGAATTTTTATATCTCTTTCTATATTTCTTATTATATTATATTATATTATATTTACTAATTATATTTACTAATTGTATTATATAAATATTTTTTAGAAGGAAAATTATTTGCATCGACGAGAAATTTAGAATTATCGTCTTCCGAATAAATATAGATTCAAAATTCTATTCTCTCAAAAAAAAAAAAAGAAAACTATCGTCTTTACAAATCTGCTTATTGTAATAAAATCGATCCTGTCGAAAGTATCTTCTGTCAACTTTGAGCAAATTGCAATCAGCAGATATTGATGCAATTATCGAATAAGCAATTTGGGAAATATTAACGGACGACGAAAATTCGATCTTCTTTCGGTCTCATTGATTTCTACAATGATAAAGAGATGTCAAGAGTCGTGAAATCGAATCGGAGAGAATTTCTCTTATCGAGAAATATCGCTCGAGTTCAAATCCTGCGTGGGAAGGAAGATAAGTCCGGCGATAAATAAGATTCATTTGGAGCTCCTTCTACGAAATATCGATGGTATCGATGCTCTGGAAAATTTGCCTCGAAAATTTCTCTGCATCTCACGATGCGACGTGGTCTTTAAATCGTATGCAATTTATTTTGTAATTTAATAAAGGAAGATATTCGTCTCTCCTCCTGGAGGTCAATCACCGCGAGCGTCGATTAAACATGACTAACGACTTAATTAAACGCCGACAGGTCAATTGGACTTGACGAAAGATAAGTCTGAATCGAGCTAACGTGTTTGATCAAAATTACCGATTCTTTTATATTTCCAGAAGAAGCTTAATTAAATAAGAAGAGAGAAATGCTCTTAACTAATAAACAATATAAGAATTTTAATAGAGGTAATATATATATAAAATAAAAAAGTACAATATTATATAAAATTGATGAAATTATTTTCCAAGAATCAATTATTTTGCGAGGCATTTTTGACATTTGAGGGGATGTCAAATATAATTTTTTTCCACACAATTTATATTAATTCCTGATAGTACTTACGTTACGTCACTGCATCTTTTGAATATTGAAGCTCGCATAATATCTCGATAATTTTCTCTTTTTCTTCTATAAAATATCTATTTTTTTTTAAATTATCTTTATTGTCGAAGATACATTCCTCTTCAAATTATCCGACTGACTCAAGCTCTTTGCATCAAATTCTTTTCAGCGTCATCGTAATCGTTTCGCATCGGTATGAAAGTAGTTAAAAATTAATAAATTAATTATTCAATTAATCCCTCGCGTCGTTTTTCATCATCCTTCAAATATATTTTCTATCTCTGCTCAGATCCAAGTCGGCAAATGATCGATCGGAGAATATCTCCAGGTTCTTCACGTGGCCCCTACACTCCGCCATCTTCCATCCCACTATCTCTCCTCCCAACCGTCATCTCGAAAGCTTTTGCCGGTCCGCCGGAGGCAGGTATAGGGTCTCCTCTGTATCTAGGTGAGCAGAATTGAAAGGGAAGAGGAAAGGGCAGGTGCGTATCTATACGTACCTATTTACGGTCGCTGCACGCAGTTGCGCGCCCCTCGAGGCGCACGAGGAGAGGAGAAAATCGAGGCTATATCCAATTATTAAAATTAGAGGCTCCGTCGCCTTCGGTGAAACACTCTGGTAAGCGATCCCGCTGCAACTCGACTCCTCGTCATCCTCATCGTCTTCTTCTTCTTCTTCTCTTTCTTTTCTCTCGACGCTGCCGGTCGTTCCCTCCCCCTTCACTCGTCTTTTTTGCGGTTTTCTTCAGATCAGCTTCTTTTTGCTCTTTTCCCGTCTTTTTTTTTTTTTTGTAAGTTGATTTATTCGTTATTTTTTTACGTTATCCTTTATCGATTTCAAAATAATTTTGCATCGAATTTTGAACCGACATCTTTGCAGATGATTTATAATCTGAATAAAGTTGTATTAAAAATTTTATATCAACATATTCTTGAAGAATTAAAATTCTATCATGAATAACAGATATCGTTCAAAATGGATTTGATAAAATGTAGATCTACTCGATAAGAGATAATCCACGTGTTCTCTTTTCCCGCGTATTTTTCTCCTTTATCCGTCTCCGTAATCTTTAATTAAATCAGAGTCGTACGCGATAATGCACAGTGATAGACATATTAGTGCCGCGATCGCCTATATCTTCCTTCATATTCCCCTGAGGAGAGTTGAATTTCACGGCATTTAATAAATTTATTTCTCTCTTTCTCTTCCCTCCTTTTCTTTTTTTTTTTTTTTTTTTTCCATTGGCGCGAAGGAATCCAATTTTTTTTCATCTTTGTCTTTTTCTTATTTTTATATTCCCAGGCGTCCCCGCACGAATTATCGTGAATGGGAAGATCCTTTGCTTCCTGCAAACTGCCGGTTCTTTCAAACTGCCATTTTTGTTCCACTTTTCCTCGGGCTTGCTCTTATCCGTGAAGTACCCAGAATAATCGATACGCGAACAGACGCTCGCCGATTCCCGCCCCCTTTAATCCCCCCTCCTCCCCCTCCGCCCCACGGCTTTTTCTCATCCCATCTCACATCTCGCCTCATCAATCCAGCAACGTCCAAAACGATATCGACGCAACGAGACGGAGCAGTTCGAAATATGCATTTTCCCAGAGAATTGCAAATCCGCACATCTCCCCCTCCCTCTCGAACTGCATTCTCGCCTGCGCGAAATCCCGGTCATCCCCACAGGTACAGGTTGTTTGTTTTTAACGCGAATCATCACGCGCGATGGCTAGCGAATTCGTGTCAGACCGACGAATATGCGGCTATAAAATTCGATATGAAAAAGAGAAAGAGAGGGGAGGGGGGGAAATATCGTTAAAATAATTAGAGCTATCTAATATTGCGTGTAATTTGACGCTTCGTCGAGATTCCGTTCGTATCGTGATACAGTTGTTCGTTATGATCTGTTATATTTTCGCGAGATATTCGAGTCAATGGATTTACTGCTTTCTGGAATGCGCAAATTTCATCCGCCGCATCAAATACGATAATACAACAGTTAAATGTATTTTTCGATTTTATGCGATAAACGGGAAAAGATAAATCGAATTTTTCACCCGGTTATTCGATATCGATATTAGAGACATATTATGCATTTTTATTTATATAACAGTTGAATGTAAATTATATTATAACTTTATCACTTCTGTGACAAAGTGTCAAGAGACGTAAGAATGGGACTTAATATTATCAATATTTAAATATAATGTTACGATTTTTTTTTAATATTTTTATTGCGATTATTAAATTTATACTGCTTTTATATTATATTTTTTTTTTTTTTTTTTTTTAGAGTTTTTTCAATACCCCCTACATTTTGTCAAAATTTCAGGAGATACGAGGAGTTACGATTTGAGAGTTGCATATTCTCTGCAATATGTCATGTATGTGCGATATCTAACAAACGCGCGTGGCTACAAATTTTCCAAATTCCCCGACGTTCTATGCGAAAATAATCGATGGCCCGCTTTCAGATGCAATCGCAACGCGGTTTCCGCGATGGATGCGACTCGTTTATCCTATTGACCATTTGTAAAGCCGACATTACAGAAAGTGTTCGTTTAAATTTGCAGTATTATTTCTAAAAGATTAGTCAGCTGTTTATAATTATGTCGAGTACGTGAAATTATAAAGTAAGCTTGAAAATTTTTTTACCAATTCAGATAAGCCCCTTTTTAAATTCAACTTTATAATACGATATGTCAATACGAGAAGTCAATTTTAAGCATTTTGCAAGTGATACATATTTTTAAAAACCTAAAATAAAATTTACATAATTTAAACGTGACGTACATAGAGAAAAATATTTTAGAAATATATAATATATATTATTAATATATATAAAATACCGAATGATAAATAAATGGGATAATAGAACTTATATTTCATCAATTTTTCTCGAATAATTCATTCGATGCAGCAGAATTTAAATATATCAAACGTATATATAATGAAAGCTCGGAAAATCATTACAAAAACATTATATCATAATAAAAGAGCATCTCTCTGAAAGAATTTTAAATGAAGAGTGAAATAAAATATACCATCAGAATTTATAAAAAATTTAATACAATCAATAACACCGCACATTTATATGAAGTTATTGGTCGAAAAGGATTCTCCACCAAACATTAATAAAGAGCTTTTTTATAACGCGAAAATATTTTTATGCCCAATATAAGGTAAAAAAAAATGAACTTTTATTACAATTAATTAATGGGTGGTTTACATATCTGGAATTATGATATTTATTAAAATAAACGCACTCATTTGGCAATTATGAAATTGGTTTTTAATTATCAGGTCTCTCTGTATACAAATATGTATCATGCTTTTGTCCTGTACTATTTTCAAAAAATTGAAACTTTATGATTTCTATCCTTCGTATCAACGAAACGAGAAACGTATGACATTAGGGATTCCATCGGCTTTTGAAAGTTAAAAAAACGCAGGTAACGAAAAAATCAAGGTATTTTTATCGCTCTGCAAACTGTGCATTCCATACCGGAAATTGTAATACGATCAAAAAAGCAATAATTCCTTAGATAAAAATAAATTGAAAAAAGTAGAATAAACTATTCATTGCAAAATTATCTTTTTGAAAAAAATAACTTTAAAGATTGAGAAATCACTAACACGTTCATGTTATTTTTTTTTTTTTTTTTTTTTTTTTTTTTTTTTTTTTTTTTTTTTTTTTTTTTTTTTTTTTTTTTTTTTTTTTT
>JBCAUJ010000020.1:2267290-2291618 GCA_038406275.1 Cataglyphis albicans
AAAATTGTCTTTTTGAAAAAAAGAACTTTAAAAATTGAGAAATCACTAACACGTTCATGTTATTTTTTTTTTTTTTTTTTTTTTTTTTTTTTTTTCCAGTTTAAATAATCTTGCATTAGATATTTTTTAATTTATCATGAAAATGAATAAGAGATGTAACATTCTCTTTATTGGCAAAATGAAATCAAGTACTTTACGTTTAAAATTTTATCTCTTGCAGAAAATTTAAAATTTAAATCTTTTTACTAACGATAAATAGAACATTACTTTTCTTCTAATATATTAATTAGAGCTGTTGAAGATGAATTATAAAAGATGATATATAACGCAAAGTCATTAGAAAAATTTATTAAGCTTTAAAGTGTAAATGTATTAATTTTTCAATTTTCTCGAAAGGTCTCTCTGTGAAAAATTTTTTTTTTTTTATATTTTTAAATTATTTTTACAAAGACACATCACATTTATATTCATAATGTAACATGATCCCGTATTCATAAGTTGAAATCTCTTTTACTTAATTAACATTTTTTGCTTTTTATTCCTCCTCTTTTCCTCTTCCGTAACGATGGCTATGTTTACTAACAAGTACGCAGAACATACTCTGTGATACAATCGAAAGGAGTGATTCTTCGCGTAAAAATAAATTAGGATAATGAACATTTTTTTTTTTTTATACAAGGCACACATATTTTCGCGAATGAAAAAATTTAGGTCAAACACTAACGCATATTTTATTTCTTTTTTATTATTTCTATGGAAATTCTAAGCTATATATAAGCGAAAGAATTTTATTAGTTATGCCAGATCAAGATAACAAAAAGTATAATAAAGCAGGAAACATTTACACACGTGTATATTAATCGAGGTGAATAGGTTTTTCAATTTATATAAGAGATAACACAAGCTGGACACTTTTTGAAAAGAACACATTGTGTCAGAAACTTCTCACAAACTTTCGAAGATAATGTAGCGTCTAACACAAGAGATTTCTGATAAGCTGCTAATAGTAGGAGAGAGAGGAGAGATACGATATCTAAACCATCCCCCTCTCTTTGGTCCTTGCCGTCTACCTGACAAAAGCTGACCTTGGGACCAACATTCATCTCACATTCTGAGCTTCTCTCTATCCTTCTTCTTCGACTACTTCTTCTTCTTCTTCTGCTAGCGATCGTTTTCAGTTTCTTCTTATTTCTCCTGGACCCGAACTGACGTTATCCTCTCTCGGTCTCGAGACAACTCACAGGCCCGACGACCCAACGAGCACAAAGACCCGTCAGTCCAGTCGATTCTGCGCGTCTCCAGTCGTTCTCTCTCTCTCTCTTTCTCTTTGTCCATCATTGCATCGCGAAAGCAAAGCTTGCGAACCGCTGCCTCTCTCGCTAAAGGTATACTCGTTTGCGAATAAAGCATCATTGCCAATCATCTTCGGTAAATTCTTGACTGATGAAAAGTGTCTAAGGGACACTTGTACCAGGGTATCTCTTATCTCTTTTCCGGAAAAGTTGTGAATTTTTTTTATGTAGAAAAATTAATATCTTACGAAAATCGTTCAATTCTTTTTAGGAATTTTGAACAAAAATATCTGAAAGATCGGGAAATTACAAGACTTGAATAGACCCTGTGATAAAGACAGGAATGCGGGATAGAAAAATTTGAAGTATCGAGATTTATTTATCTTTATGAGAGAAATTAAGACAAAAGTTTTTGACACGTTCGTTTACGAGATACGGCAAGAGAAGACATATTAAAAAATTCTTTCGTGATCTTTTACTGTTAGAGGCATTTTTGCATTTATAAAGAGCTAAAAAAATTGAAAGGCACAAAAGGTATCTCTCCTCCTAAGGAGCGAAACAATTTTTAACTGCAGAAAAAAAAAATGAGTGCTCGCAGCACACATCGAGTTCCGGGAAGTTCATTGTTGCGCCAATTTCGTCCGAAGTTTTACCGCAATTGAAGGCTGCGCGTCTTTTGACAGATCTCGCGCAGATGCGTCAACGGAAGGCAGATCTGGTTTCTAACGGTACCATCGGGATGGTGCTCGCCTTTTTATCTTTCCCGTTTTGAGGGACTGTGACAACGAAAGGGAGCATGTCTTCCTGTGAAATTTTTTTTTTTTTTTTTTTTCTTTTTTTTTTTATCGAAGAAGATCGAGACGAAATGGCACTCGCGATAACAAGATCGTCAAAGATTGGAAGTAAAGTTAAGATTAACGGTTAACGCGTCACACGGGACGTTCTCGCAAACTTTACTCGAGGAAAACATTACATCTGCAAACCCAGAATATGTGTGTCACCTAGAATTCCGGGACTAAATGAGTGTACACACGAGCCGTGCCTGTCGGGACAAAAAATAAAGTAACGAGAGAATTCCGAAATGTCATACGAACTATGAAAAGAATTCTTCCAATTTTTATATCATCATTAATTTCAATCAAACACGTACACAATCGATAATTATCGAAAATAAATTTTTGACATGTAGCTGTCGAGGTAATCGACACGAGCAAAGTTCTTTCGTCCTATTAACATCGCAGCCGGTAAAAATAAATTCGTTAAAGATTCTTGGACGCGGCAAGATTGTATGAATTAACACTCAAAATTTTGAGAGTGTACAGATTTTTTTCTCGGAGATTCTGGACCAAAACGAGAGACGGCAACTCCAACGCGAATAAGAAATCTCGAGGGTAAAGTTCTGGCGTGCACTTAGTAACGCTACGACTTCTGGCAAGACTTGTCCAATAAATTATTGTAACATATTATTAAACAGTGTATATTACTGTATATACTGTTTTATCCTTTAAGATTTCCCGGTCACAGGGTTCAATAATCTTCAACGATGTGTGAATAGCTTTGGTTGTACATGCCTGGTATACAGGCGGATCGAATTCGTTTTAACGAGCATTTTCGACACGTGGCAGATTTTTAGTGATTTTTCAAAAATCCACATGCGCCTAGAATTATCGGATTTTCGGTTTTAGTCGGATCGAAAAAATTCTCGTAGAAAAAAAAAAAACAAAATATTCGATTCATTCAATTTTTTTTACACTAAATATAAATTGACTTGTGTTAAATAATGTTGAACTGTATTACAATTTGTATATAAAATATATATATAAATATATTTAAAAATAATCAACTTAAAATAAAAATTATGAGGACGTATTTTTTATAATGAAATAAAAAAAAAAATTGATTGGATTGTTGTATTGATTTTGGAAAATCTATTTGAAATCGTGAAAATAAATTTTATAAACTTATATATAACACTAACATATATAACACATACAGAAATTTTAAAGAGGAATTATTTTGTTATTAGATGAACAATTAAAGTATCATTCAATTTTTCACAATCATATTAAACCTTAGGATTTCTAAGGAAATTTAATTATCCCGGCACTTTTATTATTTTGCGTGACATTGCAACGTAATCTCTTTCGTCTCAATAGGCAGAGATTAAAATCTCATGGACTTCTCTTTGCCTCATATATGCCACATATGCGTTCACCATATTAAGATTTTAATTTCATCGAAACTTGATTATTCCTTCTGTTTCGCGTTCTCGAATGCTACTGTGTAATCTCCCATCAATCAAATGGATCATTTATAGCTGATATTAATTAATTTGTTTGCATATAGTTCTATTTTTTTATAAAAAAAGAAAGATTGTTAAAGCAAGAGAGAAACAAGCATAATTAATCATATATAAGATTATTTTTTATTAATATAATTTAGAAATTATTTTTTAAGTTTGCACATATTTATCAGTATTACTTCGTGAAAAATAGAAAAAAGAGAAAAATTATTAATGTAATAAAAGATTTAGTTAGAGAGTACCATACTAATTATTTGAAGATTAAGACCAAGTTACTTAAAATGATTTCCTACAATTAAAACAATATTTATCTTTTAAAAAATCTAAAATAAAAAAAAAAAAATAATTATAAAAATTAAAAAATTTTATAAAAAATTATTATAAAGAAATTTTATAAAAAAATTTACACAATAAGAGAAATTATAAAAGGATCTACAAATAAAAAAAAATTGTTTTAATACATTATTTTGTTCGAAAAACTATCATTCGTAAAACATTCCGTCAAACAACTACCGCCTCTTTCAAATTTTTTCACTGATACCAATCTTAATAGTCAAGCACCTGAACTATGTTGCTCTAATAGACTCGAACTGGTCAATTCTTTCATCTTTTCTTTATATTTTTCCTCAATCTGAAGAAAATGGTTTTCCACAGGATCGAGCTTGAAATTAAATCAGGCTTGAGTTTCCTCTTTTTCTGTCTGTTAAATATGTAAGGCATGTAATTTCAGCTGTTTGGAAGTTTTCTAGAAATTTTTTAATTGTACAAAGAAATTGAAATTGCTTTGAATATTACTCAATAAGAAAAATATTCAGTAAATCTTTCAAAAATCTCAACAATTTTCAAGTCTCTAAAGTCTTTAGTATCTAGCAAATTTTTCCACATATATGTGTATATGATATTTGAATATTGAAAATTGTTGAAATGTTCACGATTGTTGTAAACAATATTTACAATTATTATGTTGTAAATAAAGAATTATTATTTGTAAATAGAAGATTAGTCAAAATAATAACGTAAAATTGTTGTAAAAGAAAAATACATTTTAATTATTTTATTAAAAACAAAATTCTTTAATATTACATGTATTTATCTTTTTATTAATATTTGTTAATTCGAAGGAAATTCTTTAAGAATTCTTCTGGGTTTTGAGTAATATATTCGAAGAATTTTCACCATGTATTCCGATAGGACCTAGAACCTATTTCTAACCTCAGTTCAATGACCTCAGAGTAAAATGGAACGGAAAAGGGAAAAATGAAGGGTCTTCTTTATGTCTGGGCCTGGGTCTAGATTATCTAGATTTAGAGAATTTCATCTATTCTCCATTTCGAACTTAGGTGCTTTACTATTTTTTTCAAGGCACAGAATTCTTCGTTTTGATTTGTTTAATAATTATCAGTAAAAAATGTCTAGAAAAAATACTTATATTTTAACGATTTATTTTACATTATTTTACTGACAATTTATTCCGTTGCAAAAAAAAACGAGAAGTTTCAGTGACCAGAAGAACGTTTTTTACTTTCGATTTTTTTTTGCACGAGAAAGATTTTATTAAATAAAACATAACGTGATTTTTTTTTAACAAATATTCATAAATGAATAGAGCGAATATAAAGCAAGATATCTACTAAAAAAAAAATATATATATATGACGCTGTTGATATAAAAATAATAGATTTTCACTTTATCTTCCCTCACATTATGATCACTTCATGCGGAGAATGATTACATTTTCTCAGAAGTCTTTAAATCTTCATGAAAATCTGAAAAGTTTCAAGTTATTTAATTTTACGCGATTTATTCATAGAAATGATAATTAGAATAAGATAAAAGTTACAGTGTGCTTTAAAAAATAAAAGAAAGACTATTTATTTAAGATTTGCACTTTTCGTTGTAAAGATTCTAATAATTTTTTTTATTTTATTGTATAACGATTTGCAAGTCAAAAAACTTCAAAATGACCATTAAAATGATCAATTAAAATATTCGACTGTAAACTCAAAGAATCTGTATTCTTGTCGGAATCTATGCAACGGAAGGAGTTCGTTGAACTTAAAAAAAAAAAAAACAAAAACAAAAAAAAATCAAAAAACGAATGAAATAAAATGTAACCAATCTAGTTAGACAAACAATGCGAATACCGTCCAGAAATATCTCACATTCTCGTTTATTCGCAAAATATTCGTAACCAGAATAATAGTAGTCGAGCCTCTTCAAATAACAAGGAATACTGTACGAATTTTCATTGGAAAAAAAAAAAAAGAAACCTGCTCGACACGGACGCTCTTTCCGACAATGTTTACGCCAGTCTCTCAGGTCTTTTTAGACGGTATTAATTATTAATCGACCGACAAACGCGCTCGCGCCGCCTGTATATCGGCGCGGCAGCACATATACATTTTTTCAGAGATAATTCGATGTGTCCGACCGGCTGGTAGGTTCGGGGAGAGGTCTGCGAAACCCCACTGAACAAGGGAGAACCCTCGTATTCCTCCTCGAATGCGTTCTCCGTCCATCTCTATCCGTTTCGCTTGTCGTCGTGCTGGCTCTCTCTCTCTCTCTTTCTCTCTCTCTCTCTCTCTCTCTCTCTCTCTCGCTCTCGCTCTCGCTTTCTCTCTCGCGAATACAGTCCTCTCGGTAAATGTTCAGTACTAGGCAGGCTTAGGCATAGGCGTAGGTTTGCGAGAGACCCGACTTCGAAAGTCACTCGGCGTTATTAATACATTTTGTCATAAAATAAATGCGTCCCACATTGAGTTACAAAGAAATACACTTGTCAGAGATGTGAATCGTGTTTTAAGATAAGAGCAGACAATTATTTTTCATTTGCACGTTTTATACCCCGACGCAGCTCGAGAAATTATAGTTGCATTGAGCGCGATACTATTCGTGAAGAGAGATACATTATTCTCGATAACTAATTATATTGTTATATTTAAACTAGTTATATTTAAAAAGAGATAAAAGGAATCTAATTAAAGTAGTCGCTAGTCAAAGAATACGAAGAATTGCGAAATGAATTAAAAGTTTAAAAGTCACGAGTTAACGATAACAGCTCGATACACGGTTGGCCGTTCTAAAAATATTAGGTGGCAAGATAGATATTTCCAGGCAACTTTTTAGGCCAACGTCATATTGTCATTGTGTGTAACACACTTTAGATAACCGTTGATAACGCAACAATGACACGCACGAATGGAGGAACACGTGTTCTATCCTGAACATAGTAGAGATCCATGATGATGATGATGATGAAATTTACTGAACGGTATCACTAATATTTCGGAGCAACTTATTTAATTTAGACAAAACCCCGAAAATCACGTGCACGTGCACGTTCTGTCAAAATGTCAAATTGTCATTATTTCATAATTTTCAAAATTCAATCAAAAGTCAACATTTCACCAACAATCTCTTATCGGTAGCTTATAAGAAGCTGATATACCTAGAATAAAAAAAATTTACAAGGAATATTACAAAATAAAAAAAAAAGAAAGAAAAATCTTTACGTTTTCCCGGGATTTCTTCGTGTTTTCGCGAGGAACAAATATTTCCTGAAAATCCCTACGCCAATGGCGACTGCATCAGCGTTCACACGGGGTCTACCCCACACGATCCCCACATGACTGTACCCGGGTTCTCTCTCCCTCTCCTCTCGGTCCACCCCACGTTCTCCTCTTCATCGCTTCCCCTCACCCACCGCTCGATACATGTGAGCCATTCGCCGCTTCAGTCGTCGTTGGAACGTCGCCGAGGTCGTACCTCCACTTCCACCTGGCATATCGGCGCGTTTAACCTGCCTGCGTAAAACGGGAGAGCGCGCGCGCGCACACACGTATATATATATACACACATCACGCGTACGTACGTGGACGCCCGGTAATTTATGTTATACGCGCGCGTGCATGCTGCTCGCATCGCGTAGCAGAAAGAAACGGCCGGTGCTGGTGATACGAAGCGGATAAAAGTTTTTTTCCGAGGGGAGAATACGACGAAGACGACACGACAACGAACGCTGTGTGCTTCGCCCTGAAAAGTTAGCTGTTGCTAATAAGTGTGTGTGCGCGAACAAGTGTGCAATATCATTATTTTTCTTTTTTTTTTTTTTTTTTATTTTTCTCTCCTCTCCTCATTGCGCGTCGCGTCGCACTCGTCGGAAAAAACGGCGACGAGGCGTTTCCAAATCTCGCGAAAAGAAAGACGGCCAAAACCGAGGATAGCACTCTCGCTGTTATGATCTCCTTGAATTATGTCGAGGGATCGTGAAAAGGATGAGAATCCTACGTCCTGGTCGGTTCGGAAAGAGCGTTGAAAAATTGACGACTTTCTCGTAACGTTAGGAAAATTTCGTGTAACGTAAATCGCCGAAATTTTCTCCTGACATTAGGGAGTAAGTAATAGCCGTCAAGTTTTATTTGTGATGTGGAAATAATTAGATTGAAAGAAATTCATTTTTCGGAAAGTCAAAAATATTCACTACGTTCATTAGAAAGATTTACAAAAAGTGCATTTATTTATGGATGTGTGTAACTTTGCATAAACTTTACATAATATTTTCTTTTTTTTTTTTGCGAAATTCGAGTCCATCACATCAGCTGTCATTTTTAAGAGGCACGATATTGGATTAATTTTTATCTTTATAATGCATTTATAATTTTCATTATTAATTTTGTTAAAATTTTTATCATTTTTATTCTGAATTTTTACTTCAAGTGTCTTAAGAAAAATTTTGCTCATTTTTGTTTCTAATTTTGATATCTT
Source organism: Cataglyphis albicans (assembly GCA_038406275.1). Classification (NCBI taxonomy): domain Eukaryota; kingdom Metazoa; phylum Arthropoda; class Insecta; order Hymenoptera; family Formicidae; genus Cataglyphis; species Cataglyphis albicans. The sequence goes on from JBCAUJ010000020.1 coordinate 2,275,649, forward strand.
GAAATATATTTTGTATCGAGAAAAAAAAAAAAAAATTTTTGATTTCAATCAAGAGAGAAGAACAAAATAAAAGAACAAAATAAATAATATATTTGAAAAAAAATCAATTTATTGATAATCGAGCGTAAAGAATTTCGGAGTAAAACAAGCGACGGAGAGCAAAGAGTGTTTTTAATATTTTGAGTTATCATAAAATCCATCTCAAAATCATGACAAAATAAATAAATAAATAAATAAAAATAATACAATATAAGTAACATGGTCTTGGCCGGCTTTTGAAGGATTTGGAAAAACTCGTTGACAGTAGTCGGGCTGTCAGCCAGGAGCGGATACGAACCGGAACCAGACACGAGAGGCATCCTGCCGGATACGTCGCGCATCGAGATATGGATTGGTCGCTGAAAGCTCGCCGAACGTAAGTTTCCGTTCAAAATCACGAAAATCGTCGAATCACTTTGAAAACGCTGAACGACGCGAATCTCGTCGACCGATCGCTCGTTCCGACGGAAAGGTGATGATCCCTTCAATGTGAGACGCAAACACGTAGTGCGTTTTAAAATCCACGACACACTCGTAACGATACGCGCAGTGCGCTTCTCGGGCCTGCGTCGCTTCGCGTCAGCTGTTTTCGAATAAATCGAGTCCAGTGTCATTTTTCGATGACGGGACGAAGCGGCGATCGAGAAAGTGTCAAAATGCCCTTGACGATATACCCTGTGCTGTGCAAAGAGATTTTGTGCTTTTCTTTTTTTTTATAAAGTGAGCCATCGACACTTGTCAACGTCTATCCTTAACATTGACACGATTTGTCAGTCGCTCGTTTAAACCGTTTGAAAGAATCGCATCGCGTATGACGTGTAATATTTCGAGAATTCGAACTGTCATTTTGCGTTCGCTCTCAGTTGTCAGTGCTGCTTTATAGAGTCGGTGTCTACTCACTGTACGCCGACAAAAATAAGTCTACGTCCCAAGCGTATCGCGTCATCGATAGACCGTGGGAATTGACAGAGACGATGAGATCAGCACTAATTCGCGTCGCTGCGAAGTTCTCGTTTTTGAAAGTCCTCGCGAACTGTCAAGTTCAAGACGGCGCGCGTGCCAATCGTGACGTTTGTAAAATAATTTCGATGAGCATCGATTCTCGATGCTGTGTAAATACGGCGAGTCTATGTCGAGATACGTAAATGTGGCAGCGCGCGAACATCATTTTTTACGCATATTTTTAGCATCGATATTGGAGTTCATCGATATCACGTATATACGTCGCCTTCGCGTCGATTCGTGCTTTACACGACGCACGTTGTCGATCAATTAGTAGCGATGCGTGTTTTTCGCCAAAAATATGTATCGTCAAAAATTCCGCGAAATTGTTGACCTCACGTCAATCAATTTCCTTTGTCTCCGACGATCAAAGATTTTTACCGAGCAATTTCGTGAATGCTAATTTTTATTTATTTATTTATTTTTTTTTTTATTTTTTTTTTAAGCGAGGCAAGCTTTAGGCAATTACCACGAATATTTCGCCACGATGCAAGGTTCGATGGATAAAATATGATGATGCACGGAAGAGTGTAATTTTGCCCCTGCGGAAGTCTTCGTATTACAATGAAGCGTCGAACACAATGACTGTGATACGATTACTGACACAAGAAGAAGTCTCAGAGGAGATTTTTCTACCAATAGCTGAATCATATTTTTTTTTCCACGTTCTCCAAGCTAGGAACTCAACACATTGTAAATAAAACTGCAAAATTTTATTTGATTTTTTCCCCGTCAACTTGAAATAATTTTTCTATAACGAAAATAAATGGAAAAGAGATTAAAATTGAATTCATCTCATATTCTTTCCCGAATAAAATTCACACTTTCAAAATAAAACGTCACTGTTAGTTAACTCGATAATCTAATTTAATTAATTTAGTTTAATTAATTAAATTTAATTTTTTTGTCAAAGATATGATGAATAAAAAATAAAAAAGAAAAATACTTTTAACAAGAGAAAATTAATTATTAAATAAGAGAAAATATTTTCCTCGACGTTACTTGACACATGACAGATCGATTTTACGACTTGAAGATAAAAAATATTCCTAATCTATACAGAAAGCGTACAATCTAAAATCGTCATACGATTACAAAGAGCTGATATTTTCCATTTCCCTCGCTACAATGCGCTATAAGTGCGGATTATCTCGGTCGAGAGCTCTGGCAGAAGCGGACTGGCCTTTCTCTCATTCATTATTCGTGCCGATTCCTAGCGTTTACTTCAAGTTATGACCACGCTCTCGGTTGCATAATGAATCGTAAGCCAACAATGCTGTCGCGTAATCGAATGGCGCGGACGTTTGTGTTCCATCCGCGAACCAGGGACGTGCATTCTCGCCTACAGACTTTTCATCAAATGTAGGAAAATTACACAATATCACTGAGAGCGGTAACACATCGTCCGTATAAATTTTTACTTCGAGAGAAATCTATTAAAAGCACACAAGCTGATCCTAGAGATGAGAGGAGGATGCTAATCGAGTCTATCGTTGACGTGATCTTTTTTTTTTTTTTAATTTTTTTATTGGAGTCGTACGGATTAAAGTTTGGAGATTCAAGGATATTAACTTTACGTAACGAGCGATCAACACGTAATCGACAGATCTCCGTTCGATCCGGAACTCAAGATATTTTCGAAAGCCTAGAGTTTTCTTGCCGCTTTCGTCCCTGCGCCAAAAATGTCTTTGTCTCCTTCACCCCCTCCCCTCGCCATCCATCTCTAAAACACATTCTTTAATTTTTCAAATTACAAAAGGTTATTGAATTGGTCAAGAGAGTCGACTGGCTCGATTTTTTGGTTTCTTTTGTTTATTCTTCATGGGAAGGATATCCGAGATGTGTTTGCACAGACAAATAAATAACGGTTGGTTAAATTGATGCAGAGAAGAAAGTTTAAAATTATCGATATACATGTTGAAATGCGATACACAAACTCGATATTAACAATAATAATAATAACAGTAGCATTGGCGGTGATGATAATAATTACAAAATCCGATATGTAAATTGAAGTAATATTAGAACTATGCGGACGCGCGTTGCAATAATAACATTTTCGCGATAATAGCTAAAACGAGGATGGGAAATCAAATTAAAGAACAGCCAGTTATTGGCGCATGGTGTTTAATAACACAACAATCGCGGGCAGGCATTAACGTCAGGCGAGCCGACAAACATGGCGGGTAAATCGTACGGTTGATTTCGCGATGCGTGTACATATATGTGCTTGTGTGGGTGTGTATGTGTGTGTGTGTGTGTGTGTGTGTGTGTGTGAGACAGCGGGATAACAACGCGTTCTAAATATATTCCGCGTAAGATGGATATGTACTGTGTGTTACGTATTTGAGTAAAATCGTGACGTGCGTCAGCTGACCAATCCGGCCGACGCGTATACGTAACGTAGTCGCGATAATATCGGCTGTATAAATTAAATCGTCGTTGAATATTGGACGCCCCGATGTCGCACGTGATGAGATTAATTTCCCCGAAACTTCTCCACGCGATGCGCGTGCGGATGTCGTCTTTTAATATCGATTTTATTTCCAATGAATTTTATTTTTAACACGCGAGATGTTCCGTAATTATACAGTATTATTCAACTTAATGAAAAATGAAAAATATCGAAGCATTTTTTATTTTATTTTATTTTTTATTATTATTTTATATTTTTTATATTATTATATTTATTTTTTTTCTTTTTTTATATTTGATTTTTTATATTTTTTTTATATTTTATATTTAACCAGGCATACCAAATGTTACGTGTACGTGTTTATGTTATCTATAGATCTGTCAAAATTCGCTGACCGGTCCTTATTTAATAATGAGTGTGTTCAGAAGACACAACCATTGAGTATCGTCTTATCAACACTCGACGTTGATTTGTTGGTTCTAAAAAGAACCAATCACATCCGATTTACTACCCAATAGTTATGTTTCTTAAGCGCACCCAATTTTTCTTCCTTGAGAATTGGAAGAAATTAAATATTCAGAACTTTCCGATTTATCTTTCATTAGAATTAATTGTAAGATAAAAGATATTAGATATTAGAAATGTATTAGATGCAAAAAAAAAAAAAACAAATATAACTTATTAGAACGTAAAAGATCTGAGTAAAAGCAATAAAAGATCTCATTGGCTACTTTCCTTTTTTTTTTTGCCCCCTCTTTCTTCTTTCTCTCCTCTCCGTCTCCTTCCCTTTTTTCCTGGTCAAATTCGAAGCCAAACTACACTAGTCGAACATGTTTCATTTCGCATTTGTACATCGTGTGATTAGTCAAAGCCAAAATTTGAGTGTATATGTAACGCGAAATGCGCAACAAAATTTCTATACCACGAAGGTATGTATGTGAAAACAAAGATCCATCCGTAAATGTGTGATAAAAAGTAATTTAGATTTGCTGCAAGTACGAAAAAAGTGAAAAGTATTTTACGAACCTTGTTGTATTTTTGGTCATTTTATAACTTTCTTAAATATAAGACAGATACATTCTATAAATTTTGATAAATTATATAATTTGTGAAATATATCAGTAATTTTATGCTCATTAAATTTATAAAATTTAATTCTTAAAAAAAGATATTTCTCAGATGTTCTAAAAGAATGTTTTACCACGTGTTTAAAAATAAATATGAACCAGCATACGTTGATATATATATATATATATTTATATATATATTTCTTATTTTATTCTTGTTATATAATTTGTGATATTAATATTTAGTAATAAGAAACAGCGCAGATAGTTTTTGTCCAGATAAAACTAGTAGTATACATGCATGTTTCTCTTTTCTCTTTTTTTTCACTAAAAAAAGATATTTTTTGGTTTCCGTAAAGGAACCACGTGCTACTACTACGTAATACTACTCATATTCGTAAACAAGAGAATGAAACCTAACCTAACGTAGATTTTTACTTCTCTTTATGTATTTTGTAATATTAATATTTTATATTTTATACAAAATATTATTTTTTTTTTTATAAAAAAATAGAAAAGTTTTTTTAGAAATAAAATATAAGCATTAGATACACCTTTTTTTTTTTTTTGAAGCATTTCTCGAATATGTGAGAGAAAAGAATGTTGGCATATTTATATTTTATACATTTTTTTTATATTTTTAATATTATAATAGTTTTAAATATTTTTCTGTTAAATATTATATTATATATTAAAGTCGTATCAGTTCTTTATAAATAATTTGAATAATGCAATTATTTTACAATTTTTAATTTAGATTTTTATAATTAAAGTAACTTTATGGATATGAATTTGTTTGCAAAATCAAATATTTTGATCAAAATTATTTCTCGTATAGTAATTTCTTAAAATCATTATATGTTTATAGTCGAAGACATTCATTGAGCATTAACGTTCTTTCCTCCAACTCAGTTATGATCGAATAAACGATGCCGAACGTCCCGAAGGATCCACAATTCACTCGCCACAGTACTGACCTAAGGTCAGGAAGTCATTACGCTCAAGCTTACTCCTCGAACGTTCTCTTGCTCTTCCTCCTTTTTTCCACAACTTGACCCTTTTATGTCAAGCTGTTCGAGTCTGCGAAGCTGACTTTCTTGTGTAACGCCAACAAAAATTTGTCGATTTTCAGTCTCATTTTGATCTCTCTTTTTAATCTTCTATTCAGCGAGAATCTCCTGAAATTTTTAATCGATCAAAAGCATCATCGAGGACATGACAATCCACATTAACACATTTATATCAATTATACTTACATAGTGTATCTTTAATCAAATAGATATAGCTGATAAATTTTGAATCCGATTTTGTTGATGCCTACTGCTTTCATATTGCTATTAATTTAACAATTTAAGTTATCGCATGTAAAATAGAAAGTTTCTCCGTAAGATTTATTTATTCAAGATCTCTTGTTGGAAATTCTTCCCTAAAAAGGGCAGTAAAAATTCTTTCTCGAAAAAAAAGGATTTTCCCTCTCTTTCTCTTTATCTTCTAAATATGTATATCTATCTTTTATTCTTAGTATATTATTACAGATAATTTTGGCTGTAAAAACCAAACGAATGAACCAACTTTGAACGAACCTTCAGACTTGGTCAAAAAAGCGTACGAGCGACCTTAAAAGCGATAACAAAAGTCCTTGAAACATTATTTTCAAATATTTTATAGTCTATTAATAATCAAAGTTGTTGTTTTCCAATTATAATTATCTAGTTTCAATTATAATTACGTAGCGCGTTTCTTCATCAACTGTAATTGATTATATAATTTTGATTGAATTTGAATTGTTTCTTCGAAATGTATCACATTATGATTCAATGTCACAATTTGATTGCGAATTCGACGTGAATAGCGAGTCGAGAACTTTGAATAAAATTACAAGAGTTTAAAAGTTTTTTTAAATATGTACATATATATATAATATATTTATATATATATATATAATTAATAACACAGAAGCATAGATTTGATTATTAATAAAACATTAAAATTCTTAAAAAGAAAAAGATTTTAAGGAGAATTTTTAAGGATATTATGAGAGAAGTATGATCTCATAGCTGTTGCCTACCTTATGAAGGGTTTTGCCTTTTTTTTAATGCTGTTGACGTTCATTGCAAAATGCAACAGGTGGGCTGGTCATCAATTAGATCCAAAGTCGAGTTGTCAAATTCCAACTCGATTTGGGAAACTTCCAGGCGCCTTCCTGATTCGTTGAGATTTTTTTGATTACCTAAGAAAGAAGGCGGGATCAATGAGCAATGCTAGCGTAAAATGTATTTGGCCGCCATTATAAAAAAAAAAAAAAAATATATATATATATACAGTCTTTGTCAGTATCCAAATTTTAACCGCTATAATAATAGATAATCACATGTAAATAAAGCAATAAGTCGTATGTTAAAGATTCTATTCAGGAAATATAATATTTTCATTCATAAAAATCTAACATATCAACTATTTTCGTCTTAAAGTTATTGTATAAAAAAATTGTTTTTTTATTTATTTATTAAAATTATTTTATTTTTTGAAATTTATTTATTTTATTTTATTTTTTTTTTTTTTTTTTGTATTTTTACACAACTACATATGTTTACATTTTGTTTGTACTTCGAAAAGAGAGAATATTTTGCTACTATTTTATCGTGTTTAAAATTAAAACAACATGTGTTTGATTCATCGATATTATAGATATAGATTCAAAGTTTTAAAAATTTAAACACATTTCAAGTGACATTTAAAATCCTATTAAGCTTCTTCAATTTTTCAAAATCAACTATTCCGAAGGTGCTGCTTCGTTCTTTGACTATTGCATCATATTGTGAAATCAACAACCGCGCATTTAATACGGTAAATTATAAATTAAAATAATATGTATATATATATAATTAAAGAATCGAACTGAAATTTCTGTGACGCAGGGCAAAATTGTAAAACGAATATAGCTTTATCTCTGGAAATTTGAAACGTGTATTATTGAGTAAAAATCAAATTTTTACATCTTATTTATCGACTCGTGAATATTATTTACTCTCTGCCCCTCTTTCTCTTTCTGATGTGATCTCTATATGATATTCGCCATTATATCTATACATATGTAAACAACATTACGTACACACATGGCGTGTGTGACATTTCGCGTCCATTCATAAGCCAAACTTTGTTTACTATGCATCTATTGTCTTGCTTGAGGGATACATCCCGGAATGTTGAATAAATAAAGCATTCTCTTTCTCCCGCTTTCACCTTCTCGACATATTTCGAATAAAATTGTACCCAAATTCCAATTCCCGAATGTCATCGACTTGTTTCTTATACGCAAAGCATCTGCACTCGCGAAAAGAAATGACGCGTTCAACAAAAATCATCGAATTTATTTTTCTCGTAAGAATATTCGATTATAAAAAATGGAAATATTTTCTAATAAGCAAATATATAAATTTCGTTATTCTTAATGATATTATCGCTTACTCTATTAACAGAGAAAGGATGTTGGTATAATTACCGGACAGAGAAGCTTACGAGGAAAGATTAAGTGCGTCTCTTGAAATTTTCGACGAATTGACTCGGTAAAAGGATTCTAAAAAAACTAATACTTCTACCATATTTCTAACACATCATGTGTAACCGAATAATGGCATATATAATACTCCACGTGTCGATTCTCGGTAATGGAGCATCCGACGAAAGAAAGAACTCTCCCGCCTTTCCTTTTCGGCATCGAGCTTTCTTAATAAACGCCAATCGGCATCTTTGAACCCGGGAGAATGTAGAGACAGCTAAGTGCTTTAATTTCTTTAACGAACATTTTCATTGATGGTCGTACAAGACTTAGCGCCTTATTAATGTTCAAGGAACGTGACATGTATAATAAAATTTTATATAGTGATGAAATTTTTTTTCGAATTGCAATACAACGTTGCGGCATTAAGTGTGTACAAAGATCCTTGAAACGTTGAGCTAATAATGTAAACTTGAAAAATTCTATTGAGAATATTTTTATAAATATATGCCTGTTTGAGTGAAAGTGTATTTTAATATAATTTAATCTACATACATTGCGTGTGATAGATTTTTAATCTAGATGCGATATATCAAGCATATGAAAAATGACTATTCTTTTATTTTTTTCTTTCAGAGTGGACCGTTTCGTAGCGAACAGAAATGAGGACACGAGGTATATAAATTATTTGACATTTATAAAATTCAAGTATCACATATTCCTATAATTCTTTTTAAATTCTCTATAATTCTCTCTCAATTATATCTTTAATTGATTCAATTTTCTATTAAATTCTATTCGATATTCTGATAAAATATTTTTGTCACAAATCTTTAGTGCAAAGTGTATATTGGAATTATTTTTTAACAACTTCGGAAACTGCATTTTGCAGACTGTTATTAATTCTAATTTTTAAAGTTAACTTTTGATCTGAAAAAATTTGATTTAAAAGTTAATTCTTCTAATAAAATTAATTCTTCACAAGAATTTTTTTTTTTTTTTTTTTTTAATTTTTGCTTGAAGATGGAGCATTTAAACAATATGCCAAGATTAAAAAAACCTAACATTGTATTTTTATGATAATAAATAAAAAATAATTAATTTCAAGAAAAAAATTTTTTTATTAAAATATCGAATCAAATTCTTTCCAAGAATTTAATGTAATTGTCAATCTTTTATATTGCTCGTTGATGTTTATTATATATCGTTTGCATGTATTGGATCTGTGATAGAAATGTTTTATTAAATTTTTATTCTACTAAATTAAATATATAAGGAACGATTTGTGAACATGTTTATCAGACTTATATTTGCTTGTGCGACAATATCGTCGTCTATTTTGCAGGCGATAAACACGTTACAGTTTCACTTATACGAATCTGTTTTGATTTTGTCAAGCGGCTAATAATAAAGAATTAATATATAAAAAAAAAAATAATTTATAATTTATAATTTTAAATTATATATACCGTTTAACGGCTGTGAAATTGAATCTGAATTCGCGGAGAATACATCGAATATGTCAATTAAAATGCAGTTAATTAAAATTTAAGAAAAGAAATATTTTATCAAGATTTCTCGGTTAAAAAAAAAGGTCGCTGATGTCCTCTGTTACATGGAGGCAACAGTATTTTTAATACACGCTCGTGAAAATAACGACGGTAGCTTCAGACTAACGATAAGCGCGCTCTTAGACTGTGTCGTCATCGAGTAGCAGCTGTTTCCATTCAGCCTCGCCCTTCTTAGTTGGCGACTTCCTCTGCAGCACTTTTAATTAACGCGCACAAGACACGCTTCCTATTTCGTCTTTCTTTGCGAACGATTCGACTATCGAATGAATTCCGGGCAGTTCGAAGCGATGTTGGACAACCGATTGATCTATCCGATATTGAATAGAAAAATTTATTTTGGATATTAAAATATTATGATAAAAAGCAATTATTAAAAGATTTATAAATATTTTACATATAAACTATATCTAATTCTGCAATCTAATGCAATATCAACTTTTCGAAAAAAAAGCGATTTTATATTACGATGTGTGTATGTGTGTGTGTGCTTCGTTTGTAATATTTCAGATTGTTTTTTGGTTTATTTTGACGCTTAAATTTATCTTCGCGATATATTCTTTTACAAGAGAAAAATAATATTTGAAGTAATGACTCTGTTAAATTACAGAGTTCTAAATATGTTAAAATAATTGTTTTGCTTGATTTTTAGAGATAGTTTTTATTTAATATCTCTCTTATACGTACTAGAAAATTAAAAGAGACGATTCACTTATTCGTCGAAATTTTGAATTATAAGAATTCTGCTGCGAGACAATTATTAATTGTATTAGTGTTTTATACAATGCTCTTATATATGATTCATAATTTATACTCATTAATCGCATAGCTATTTGTTAATATATTTAAAAAAATCTGAACATATTTTTTGTTTAAAATAATGGGGCTCCCAAAAAAATATCGGTTTCTACACTTATGTGTATGCGTTTATCTGCGGAGATATTCTTCTGTGTATTTAATACTACATTTCAACTACGAGAAAGACATAAAAGCAAATCCATCTAGCGATAATATAAATCGTTAAATCTGTTTATCTAAATTTGTCTTATGCTAATCTTGCGTTACAGAAGAATCACAGTATGTAACAATTCGCTGTTTACTTCGAGTGTATACGACAAATATAAGATACGTCGAGCAGATTAAGTCGAATCGAAAAAAAAAGTCGACATATATCTAAAGACGTTTATTTTTTCATTATATTAATATTAATATAAAAATACTATTAAATATGTATTTGGCATTGTATTTTGTAAGATTGCCATAAATATGGAAAACACGAATATAGAAAAGAAATGTATAGGCAGATTGATAAGAAATATATAAAAAGAAAATATATAATTTATTTGACAGAAGATTTTATTTAAGCAAATATATTTTTCATTTATAATATTTGATAATAGAAAATAATTTTAATTGTCAAATTATACTTTTGATAATCATAATTCTTACGTAATATTGTATAGCATTTTGCTTCTATTGTAAAATTAAAATTCTAATTTTATTGATGATTTTTAGCAATTCAGCTCTTGAAAAATTTTATTGTTTTATACACACGACTCGAGAAAAAAAATATTGACTCGAGAAAAAAATATTTAGTCAGAATATATATATATATATATATAACATTTAAAATGTCAAATTTTTGAGAGATTAAGCTATAAATAATTCTATTTTTTAATATCATTTATATTCTATTTTTTATCATTATTTTAATATCAATTATATGATACATGCAGACAAGGATTTCTCAGCAAAATGATATATAAATATGTATGGTGTGTTTTAATGTTTTAATTTCTTGAATCCTAATTCCTTCGTATCAGAAAGGTTGCAGGTTGAAATTAAAATATTATAATGCGTTGTATGCATTTATATACATAAATATTGAGAGAGTAAGGTGAGGCACGATCAAACAGTCTAAATTTATTAAAATTGATTACTACATCTTTTATTGTTTGCTCCGATATAAATTGTTATATCTTATTGCGAGAAAATTTAATTTGCAACGAAGACAAGAATACTGATAAACTTATATGTCCCTACATATAGCCCTTTCAGTATTTATATATTCATTGCACGATTGGAAGTACCGTCTTGCAATAATTGATTATAATTTATAAGAGCAAACAAAAAAGATATGTCTGATATTAAATATTGCATTAATAAATAATATTTGTAAATTTGCTTATAAAAACGAATTTCTATTAATTGAACAGAAAATTAAATGCATATGATCATTTATGAGAATAAATAACGTAAAATTTCAATTCTTATTATGGGATCATTTTTGTTTTAATTATGCAATGCATTAATTGTTTAAATTATTAAAGGAGATATATTTGCATGACTATATGACATGAATACAAATTTAATTACACAAATTAATTAATTATATGCATCTTGCGGATCATCACGTGAGAAACATTTTTTTTAATCTACTTAAGAAGCTACACAAATTTTTGCTAGTACTCGAGCAGTGGCAATTTTTGACAAGAGCTATCGAAACGAGCTTTCTCAAGGAGCCTTAATTAGAATCGATTTATAACCAGAGCGGATATCAATTAGAGGAAATCTCTTTATGAAAATAATTTTTTTTGCCGAATTGATATTTTGCGAAAGTGATACTTCAAAGATTATCTTCTATTTTTTATCTTTAATGAATACGAAGTCGAGTTTTCTTTAGCGATTCACTTGAATCACAATCCTGTTTCCTTCATAGATAAGTTAGCATAAGGATAAGTTAGCATTAAATATAGAATTAGTTGGAACTTAAAATAGCAATTAATCTAAGTTTATATATAATTAATATATAAATATTAAATATAAATATTATTAATATATAATTAATATATAAATAAATATCTAATATTATTAAATATTTATTTATATATAAATAAATAGAAATATAATATTTATATACATATAAATATTAGACAACTCATCATCTCCGAATAAATACTTTTATTTTTAATCACTTATGGAGAAAAGAGTAAAAAAATGAACATTAAATTTGATATTAAAAAAAGCGTTATTTTTCTTCTTATCAAAAATAAGGCAAAAAAGTGTGTAATTTTTAAAATATTTTTGTGTTTTATAATTTCTTTAGAATGTCTTATCTCATGGCACGAAGAAATTTATCGATTTATTGGCGAATAGTACATTTCCGCCATCATCTAAGAACGGATGGTGGCAATTTACAATGAATTCGAATACAATCACGATCGATGCGTCGTCAATGTGAATGGACTGCGATAAATACGTTCGTTCTCCCACAAAACATCGATTGGAGATCACCGATTGGAGCGCATCATCCTGAGATTCGGGCAAGTCTTTTTTTTTTGCATCAAATGTGCGTTTACGGACATCACTTGTTCCATGAAATCAAAGTGACCGCGGTCCATTTCGGAAATATCGGAAGTGAGAGTTTTGACAATCAGCTGTTCACCATGATCTTGCATTGTCGATCATGAGGAACGTGAAATACGATACTTTATCCATTTAATATCTTATTTGTAACTGGAAAATTACGTTTGTTCAATTAAAAATTTAATAATTTATTATTTAATAAAATTATAATTTTGTTATAAAAATTATATGATGCAAAAGGTGGAGAACTTGATTGAATTAAATAACCTTCCTTTCACTGAGAAAAAATCGACTTCAAATTCATTAAAGAATCTATCATTGAAAGAATTCTGAGTTTGATTTCGGGACAATTTAATTTATGATGTTAATTAATGACGATGGGAAATAACAATATTGTTCAAAAATATTATTAAAATAACAATAAAGGTCTTTGTAAAAGATTCTTATAAGAAGATGTGATAAAAATATATTATAATACACTATAAAAATATGACATGCAAAATGTATAGAGTGAGAAAAAAAAAACAAATTTACGGTACCACTAATATACGCTGTGAGAATTACTAATATTATAAAAAAAAAAAAAAAAAATAAAGCAGCGACAAACAGATCCTTGCTTATTATTATTATACTGTCTCCTCGTAATCTCTCGGCGAGACGTTCACCCCTCCCGCATTATTATATCACCGCGAGAAGATATTTTTACATCCAACTTTCGACGACGCGACTCGAGCCACGCATAGGCGGCGAAACGTCAGGCTCGTCGAGAGTCCGGGCACGTGCGCGCGCGCGAAAAGGGAGCGAGAGGATGACCCTCGTTGTACATAACAGACGAGGGAAGGCTCTCCTTTTCGTAAGAGACCGACGAGAGAAATACACCGCCGAACGTAACACGCGTATACGAATACCGGGGGCCCGAATATACGCGCGTTGCCCCATCCTCCTGCTTGCTGACCCATTTGTGAAACCGCTCGCGTTGCCACACCACATCCTCTGCACCCGATTATTACAACACTTTACGAATTACGCGGTTTTCAGGTCTGTAAGATTTTACGAGACTCGCTTTCCGTCGATTAATCGTTAAAATCGTAAAAAGAAGAGATGACACTTCTAATCATAATATACTCGGTAAAAAGATCCTTTATAAATATTAAATCTAGTAAAAAGATCCTTTATAAATGTTAAATAAAATGTATAATAAAATTATTCCACATTTTATTTAACATTTTATTTTATTTTATTTTATTTTATTTTTATTTTATTTTAAAAGTAAATTTTAGAATTACTCAAATTTTAAATAACATTTTATTTAACATTTTTATTTTATTTTATTTTATTTATTTTAGAAATAAATTTTAAAATTTATTGGGTGTGCGCTGGAATAATTGCAAATCAATTTTAGGCGAATTTCGGCAGATTTGATTAGAATGCTTTCAGAAAGATAAGAAGTTAAGAAAATTATTTTATTTCAAGAAACCGTTCTCAAATAATTGACTCAAATAAAATAATGAGACTGAAAAATTCAAAAAATTATGATGAAACTCTATAATTTACGTATTGCTGGCAATATATTATTTTCGAAATTTAATATATAATATTAAAATTTCATTTATTTCACGTAATCGAAGATTATCTTCTTGACAGCCGCGCGCGGCGAACGAAAGAGCAAAGGTATTAAAAATTATAGCGCAATTGTAAGGAGGGACGAAAAGAAACGAATTGGATTTACGAGACGACACGACAAAGGCCTTTATACGGTTTCGATGGAACAAGGAGTGCTCTGGAAGGCCGTATCGGTCAGAGCCCCCTGTATAAGCGGCTTTATCGGATACCGGTGCATACAGCGATAAAACGGATATCAACGCGTGTAATTCGCTGTATGCTCTTTTTCTCGTCTTTCCTTTCATGCCGTTTATTATAAGACCGCCTCTTTTCAGAGCGATCCTTTGATGCTGAGAAAAAAACGAAGTCCACGATAGTTATAAATAATTTTTTTAAAGAAAGAACCGCGTGTCTAAAGGTATCCTTCTTGCTCCATTTCTTAATCGCGTAATACACTATACGTCAATTTTTTTAGCCACAAACATTTTATTCGTATCAAAAAAATTTGAACAGTAAAATTATATTTTTGAAAAGTAATAATTTTTTTTTTTCAACAAAACATGCATATAAATTAAATTTGAATTTATTCCTATTAATATTATTAGTGTACTAATATATCTAATGATATTATTTATGTATAAAAAAATATTAAATATTTCTTTAATAAAATAATTTTCCTAACTTCTTATCCTTCTCTAAAGTCATTCTTATTAAATCTGTCAAAATTCGTTGAAATCGACCTGCAGATAATCAAGCGCACACCCGATAGATTCTAAAAATCATTTCTCTCGAAAATAGAAGATCGCGATTATATAAAAAAAGTGTTATCCCACATTTTATTTTTGCATAAAGGATTATCTTTTTGCCGGATGTGCTATGACATCCTAGTGTATCGGAGTCAATTACTCGATTCATGATAAATGCGTATAATCAGGTGCGCGTTGAAAGAGAAGAGGCGAAGCACGTCTAGCACGCGAAAATTCAATTCGATCTCGCTACTTGGTCGAATTACATTCTACAAGATGGTTACAAGAGAGGAAATTAATCACTTGGCGTGAACAAATTACGAGAGTCCTTGCGTAATCGAGAAACGTCCGCTGCAGATTATTTTTCGGGTCGGCCTTGTAGAATAGGAGGAGAGAGTACACACGTATACATATATTATATTATATAATATTATATTATATTATTATTAATTTTTTTCTTATTATTAATATTTTATTGTTATTATTACTATTATTATTATTATTATTATTATTATTATTATTTTTATTATTATTATTATATCTTTATAGATATGTATATATGTATATATATATATATATATATATAAAGATTATTTATATAATTTATTTATATAATTAATAATAAATAAAAATTAAATTAAAAAAATAAAATTTATATATATGTA
>JBCAUJ010000020.1:2301061-2337842 GCA_038406275.1 Cataglyphis albicans
AATCGCTTTATAGATATATATATATATATATATATATATATATATATACATATATATATATCATTTATCGAATTTAATTTTCATGGAATAAATTTTCGATTAACTTTCAAATTAATTTTATTCGAGATAAATAATTTAACACTCACCAGTATAATGCAACGACGGAATTATAAAATACATCATCAATCTGCAAAAATACAAACATATTCAAGTTACATAAAGCGATTTCATATGCAGGGTGTCTGATAATAATCGCCCCACCCATAATGTGCAAGTAAAGCGGATTAAACCAAGCAGAAAAGTCCTTTATCATTTTTTTGTATAACGCTTAATAAAAGAATTATTATTAAGTAAATATCATTGATCTTTAGTCGAGCGTACGTCGGTGAGTCGCGCTATGATAGTTGAACGCTCACGCACACTACCAATTATCAGACATCCTGTATAAAACGATTAATATGTCAAAAAATAATTGTTGCGCGCAATTAAATTTTTATTTATCTTCTTAAATAAATAAATTGAATTGAAAAAATTTGAAAATTTCTGGAGAAATTTATTTGAATTAAACTTGTATAAAATATGATTAAAATAAATTTGATTCTTACACAAAATAATCTAAAAAATTTTTTATCTCAAACACAACGTTTGAGGAATTTTATATAAAATTGATTATATACATATATATAAATATTTCAAAATAAGATAAATAAAATATTTTATATGTATCATATTACACACAATATTGTAGAATAAATTAATAATTAAAGTGAATTAATAATTAAAGTAAATTATCTGGAAAATAAACGACCAATTAAAAAACTATTTTAAAAACGACAGGTAATAAATTAAAATTAAAATTAATACACACATTACTTATTTCATGGTTACTCCGGCCTATTATTTAAGCCTTTCCGAGTGTTTTTCTTTTTCTCTTGCTTATTCTTTATTATTTCTTCATAATAGTCACGCGATGCTTGCTCGCGAAAACTCGATTAATTACGATTCCACGCGCTATCAAAATACGATTGTCTGGTATTTCACATAGAATTCTCGACATTAAAAATCGCACACGACGCCTACTTTATTCTATAGTGCGGCGGGAAAATAAATATCGCAATTATACGAAGCTACGATTCTCTCGACACTGGAAGATCGCGTGGCAAAAATCGTATCAGTTAAGATATCGTATATAGACATATTTAAAACGCCAATAATCTCGATTGATATTTTTTAATATTTATTATTAGTTCGAACACAGTATCGTGAGGAAATAATACACGACGGTACGCGTATATAAACATAAACAATAGCGGGCCATACGTCACATAGTTCGGCGCTTGTTTTCGCGACGATCGCTCTGTCATTTATACACATGTAGTCTGTAGTCACCTTGTCATTCTCGCGACGTGGCCTAAGGAGGCAACAACGCGGATCCGTCGTCGTCTTACTTCTCGAAGGATTATAATATTACAAGTAATATTAAAACATACCTCAATCTCGCGATCGTTCTCATTTAAAATGCATGCGCGCTATTAATGTTATTCGCCAGCAACGGAGCGCTCGATCGCGCGTTATCGTAAGCCTCGTATAACCGTGATATTTTCGCATTCTTCTCGACCGCAACATAAAATGAAGTACGCAATTAACATCGAGATTGCTGTGTAAAGTGGCGGACGATCGACGCGCGATTCAAATTAGCCGTGTTTTCTCGCAAATAAATATCGTAGAAGTGATCATGAAAGGCCAGCGAAAAACAAACAAGAAAAAGAAGAAAGAAGTATCGGATAATACTGGAAACACCGCGACGTGAGTGGTTTATATAATTTTGTTAATTTATCATTTGTAAAAAGTTAGTTATGCCTTTCTCTTCGCAAAGCAATTTTTTTTTTACGTTATTGTATAAATAACGTAAAATATTCTGGAGATTTTATTTTGAAAATTATTTTAAAAATATTACACACATATGTACACATATGTGTATATATGTATACAAGGTGGGTCCAACATTCCGGCCAGATTTTGAGATTTTATAGGAAATTTAATTGCGAACAAAAAATTTCCGGATAAAACACGGATCGAAAAATGTTTCCTTGTCGAAAATTTTTTATTCAGAATTAAATTTCCTATAAAATCAAAGTCTGAGCGGAACGATTAGGCCCATCCTGTATATGTAATTTTTTATTTTTTATTTCACATTTTATAAATTGCTTTATTTACATTTCACATTTTATTCGACATTTTATTAATGGTTTTATTTATATTTATATTGTTTATCATTGTGTAATAAATTTGCTTAAAAGCAAATATATATTTTTTTATATCGATCTAAAATATGTTAATCAGTTATACGTTGTATTTAACTTCGAAAAAGCTTTTAACTGTTTTACATGTAATATTAACTTTGGTTTTACACTAATTAGTCGAACAAAGGCTGCGTATCATAATAATAAGAGAAGAAATTCGTGAGATAAATTGAGTTCGCAATGTCTAGTGCACAACGTAAATAATATATAAGACTCGCGCCGTCAAAGGCAGAGATAGGAACGCCCGTTATTGTGCAAAAGATAAAGGTACTCCAGCGACATCATCTGTAAAATCTCGGTCGTCGAATTGGCAAAACGCCCGTTCGAAAAACAGAGAGAGATTCCAAGCCTGGCCGAGGTTTTTCTCACCAATAATACAGAAGCGATTTCATTCCGGATTTTAGAGGGAGCAGCATTAAAATTTGTTCTATCGCAAAATTCGTCGTAAAAGATTCTATTTAATTAATTTATAGGAACGAAAAAGATATTGGCTTTGAAAATTGAAATTCCGGCCCGGCTGATTTCGAATAAATAACACTGGATTGCCAATAATAATATCGGTCTATCTATCTTTTTGACAGTCTGACACAGCATTTATGTTATATAATAAGAATTGCTATTACAAAATGTTATTTAGAACCTATCGTCTTATGAACAGTGTCAGAAAACTTTGTTTTTTATTCTTACATTCTTTGTTTTAATTCTTACATTTCTAAATTATTAGAAAAAAAAAATACGCTATAAAAAGAGAGCGAGTAAAATTGTAAAAAAAGAATTTTAAATAATTAAAAAATAAATCTCTTCAAGATTTAAATTAATTAATTCTAAATTGACCAATCTAAATCTTCAACACTCTAACATCTTTTTAGTATCTAATTAACGTTAGCAGAGACACGGAATTTTGCCGATCGCGCAATTTCTTTTCACGCTTCTTTCTGATCTCTCGCGAACGCTTCTTCGTCGTAGCTTCTTCACTTCGTTCGCCTCGGTTCACGAATTTCTCAAAATATATCCGCTCCTCTCCCCTTTGTCGGTCTCTCGCCGACGCAATTATATCCGCCCCCGCTCTGCTCTGATCTGCTCGCGAGCGGGCAAGCGCATTCGTGATTTCACGCCGATGGACATGCTAACGAGCTTTAAGTTATTCACTGACACGTGCTCTCTCGGCAGTTTGCTCATTAAATTAGGTAACGACGAATACGCCCGTACTTGTATGCGCGTATGTTCTCTTCGAGCTTCTTTCTCTCGTTCCCTTTCTCTCTCTTTCTATCTCTCTTTCTCTCTTTCTCCCATCCTCCCATCCTCCCACCTCACACACTTCACATAGTGAGGTGCCAAGGATATGTGTACAAGCCAAGGCGCATGGTAGAGTATACCAGACAAGGTCACGGCTACCAAGTTTCTCTCTCTCTCTCTCTCTCTCTCTCTGTCTGTCTCTCTGTCTCTCTCTCTGTCTCTCTGTCTCTCTGTCTCTCTCTCTCTATCGTGGCAGCCATCTTGGGGAATGTGTAGCGTCTATCCAATGCATCTGGAATAACAATATAAATTATCATCTTTTGTACCTCTCACCTTCCACCTCACTCCTCATTCTCCGTTCCGCACAATCTTCATGCTCGATGTATTATATTGAATTGTATTGAACGAGGAAAATCGAGGTGTTTTCATCGGCACGAAATCGTTCTTCCATTCGTCTCTTCGTCTCCTTTGCAGTTTTCCTTGTCGATTTTCCTTTCGCGACGCCTTCCTCGTTACGCGTATCCGTCGTCTCTTCGCCAATC
The DNA here is from genome assembly GCA_038406275.1 of Cataglyphis albicans. Lineage (NCBI taxonomy): Eukaryota > Metazoa > Arthropoda > Insecta > Hymenoptera > Formicidae > Cataglyphis > Cataglyphis albicans. The sequence continues at coordinate 2,305,143 of JBCAUJ010000020.1, forward strand.
GCGAGTCGCGATGCAGATAATAATTTAAGTTTGACCAAGAACTTTCCCCAAGAATTATGCGAGTAAATAAGGGAAAACAATAGCCACTTCTCTTCGGGTTTTTTCGTCAATTTGGAAAGAAATCTAGATTCAAAACAAGATTTTCATGCTACCTATGATACATAATTATCACTTTTTTTTTAATCTTCAAATCATAAAAGCATAAATAATCGCACTTCCTTAGAGTCAGTCTTTGTTTTTAATTGAATTTTGAGAAGTTTTTTTTTTCTTTTTCTTTTCAATTTTTAATACAATTCTTGTGATGTATGAAACGTCTCAAATAAAAATTGATAACTTAATTTAATAAGTAAATAAATATAAGAAGAATATAATGCTTTTATGATATATAATTATCACATATATATAATCTTAAATTCATAAATCAAATTTAATAATTTAATTTAATTAATCAGCTATATATATTTTTTTTCTACGCACGTTTAAGGAATAAAAATATTTAAATATTTAAATGATACTAAAAAATATCTTAATTGGCTAATTATAAGATAAGCATAGGGCAAAGATTGTTAAAAAAAAAAAAAAGATTCTGCAACATCGCCAATTCTTCACTCTCGTTTGATTAACCTATAATGAGTCGTGCTTATCATCCACCGTAAAACACAAAGTAAAACCTCGCTGTCAGAACTTCACACAAAGATAAAAGATATCATTCCCTTGTAGGAATCTGACTCGTGGGCTTAGTGTGTTTCGTGGTGCTCTCGGGAAGAATGAATGCATTTCCGTCGTTCTTTATCAGTATCTCAAAGGAAAGATACGCATCGTGATATCACGACGAAAAATATATCTTCAAAGAGGGACACACACTCTCTCCTGGAAAGAGATAGAGTCCGCGACGAAGTTCGGAAACTTGTGGCAAGGATCTTTTGTCCTACCCGTTGCGTTATCATCGAGCATCTCGAAGCGCGCGCGAGCCTTCTCGCTTATCTGAATTTCAAAATGTTTGCCCTCTCTCTCTCTCTCTCTCTCTCTCTCTCTCTCTCTCTCTCTCTCTCTCTCTCTCTCTCTCTCTCTCTCTCTCTCTCTTTCCCCTCTCTCTCCCCCCCCTCTCTTTCTCTCTCCATCATGCTATCCATCTCGGTAACCGAACGAATTAATCAAAGATAAAATATTCGAAACTCGGCAAGAATTTAAATAATATAATGTCAGCTCATTAAAAAAAAAAAAAACTGTGTTTCTTTCTTACGTGAATCAAAAACTAAATCAATATTTTTTTTTTATTCATTAAATAACATTTTTATCTATCAAATAAATATATTTACACTTTTCTTTAATTGGCACAAAATAAAAAAAAAAATTCGCGAAAAGAAAAAAAATAAATTTATCTATCGCTAATAAAAGAGCGACTCCCTCTTCTCTCATTATTAATAATCAAGATATTGTGCGATCTTATTTTCCGAGGGATGAGGGGGAGGATGGGGGAGGGGGCGAGAAACAATTTAGCGTAAGCTTCACGCGTATTTTTCTCGCGCATCTCCATCTACTCTTTTCGCGGAGTATCCCCAGAAGTGCTCGCTTTATCGGCAAAGGATGACGACGGCGACGGGGGGGTGGGGGGGTGTGGACCTTAATCCGCGAGGAGGGGGAGGGGGAGGGGGGAATCAGAGACGGAAAACAATGGTGATTGTCTCGAAACGTTTACAGCCTAATTATGTGAACACGGGACTCCGAGCTCTCGGTGGAGTAACAATGCTATAACTCGTAACAATGTACGATTGTTCATTGTCTGCCCGTGCCTCACCGCTCGCCTTCTCCTCGCTCGTATGTGTGCACGCGCGAAGTTCGTAACCCTAAAGCGCGTAGGACCTTTAGTCCTTTCCACTCTAAGAAAATTGGGCTGCCCCGTGACCGGCAAATATTTAATGATCGGAAAGGCTTTTCGCGCGTATCTTATCGACGAGGATTCGCGGGCTCCTTATTTGAACGCAGATGGAAATTTATAATCAGTCAAATCTGTTCCCCCACCCCCCCACCCCTCCCGCCCTGGTTCCCTCCTGGGAATCTTCCTTTAATCATGATCGATGTTATGTAGAGAGTATTATTTATATAGATAGTGAGGAAATAATTTATTATCAATCTTCGCGATAAAATCTGTGAAAATTTATATTCTTTTTATATTGTCGCTCATCTCTACCGTGCAATTGTATTTAATATCTTTAATCAAATTTTGTTTTTATGATTGATTCATTATTTCACCTTGATTTGACGATAAAAGCATCAAGTGAAATAAAGACTTTATCATTTTTGTGAGTATCATACATATTTCTGAAGCATGTATATACTTGGCATTTTTTTTTTTTTTTTTTTTCACGTTGTACAAGAACGATATTTCATTTTCTTGTCTTAACGTGTCTCGTGTCTCGATGAAAAAATATACATATATTTAATATTTAAAAATATCACATGGCCATAAAGTTTGAAATAAACCATCATAAGAATTATATTAAACTATAGATTAAATATTAAAATATTAATTATGATAAAAATGCTCGCGCAATGATAAATGTTTATCTGCACTTTATTCGCTGATCAGTCTTGTACGATAAAAAAAAATTTTCAATTAATAAAAACTTATTAATTACTAATTATTATTTATTATTAATAATTAATTAATTATTAATTATTATTTAACTTAAAATTATTTTGTCATTATCTCACTGCTATACAAGCTTCAAAATAATTTATACACTTCAATTATATTTTACAAAATATAGAGATGACAAAAGAGAAAGGAACCGAGTCTCGAATCTAAAAATTGAGAAGAGTCGCGTCGAAATTCCATTGAAAGCACGATAGAATCGGCCCGTTCAGGTGTTGCACGAAGCCGATGGGAGGCCTCGAACTTTTCATGGGCTGCTCGTCGGCTCTCTCTCTCTCTTTCTCTCTCACTCACTCTCACTCTCTCTTTCTCTCTATCTTTCGTCGCGATGCCAAACCTCTTTGTCAGTCTCGCAACATCCGGCCTGTCTTCCAAGGCCATGCAAGATCACACACAGAAATCGGGTCGTTGAACCACGTCGGCGTTCCACGATGCGCATTGCGCTGTAATAAAGCGAAAGGCGCCAGCCGAGAGATAAACGCATAACGCGTTTGAGATACACCGCTGCGACCGTCGTCGTGCTCTCGCCGTTTGATAAGAAAATGATAACGATTTTTCTCTCTATAGAGAGGCTCGATTCTCCTCTCCTGACAAACTTATTTTCTCCGAAAAACTTTCTCTCGAGTAACGAATTTAAATATATATATATATATATATTAATAAATTATAATTATAATTAAGTAAATATAATTACAAATATAAATTTATATATATTTTTTTTTGTCATCTGTATATATTAAAATATATATTTCATCATATTTTTTATTTTTGTTAAAATGTAAATTATCTTGATATGTAATAATTAGATAATGACAGAATAATTAATAATAATAGGCTGTATAATCACTGGCTTCACAAATGTATAAACATTTATCGTTTAACGCGATCTCATTTATCGTAGTTAATTATTTTAATGCTTAATGTAAATTAAATAACTCTTACGATGGATTTATTCCAGACCTCACGCTAAAATGCATCGTGCCGTTAGCTCTAAGTTAAATTGCATATGATAATTGTAACTTTTCCTTTGTATCAGCATTCAGCAACACTTTCAGCAATTTTTAACCGTCACCACACACACGCATCACATACGCATGCGCATGTATATACAACTGTACAAGCAAAATTATTTATAACGATTATTTTTTACGTAAAATATTGTCCGATTATTCATTGATTTTTTTTTGCAATGATAAATTTTTGATCTCAATATTTTAAAATGTTGAGAGATATCGTCAAATGAAATACACGCTCTCTCGCTGACAGATATTCCTCTCGTAATTTCACTGATCTTCCCCGATTTTCTTACATTTCATGCAAATTATTTTTTTAGAATACAAACAAACAAACGAGTAAATTTACTTACATATACCTGATCTTTCCCTCGCACAAGTTTCTCTTCCGTTACGTTCGAATTTTTATGCACGTGTTAAAAAGCAACAGTATCCTTCCACTGACAAAGCGATACTTAGAGTAAAATAACTGAAATACTAGAATAGGGCAAGTCAGAATATTGGAATAGGAAAGGGAAAACAGAGCCAATGAAAATTCCCTTTTCATTTTCTTCTCCATCTGTTCTCTCTCTCTCTCTCTTTCTTTCTCTTTCTCTCTCTCTCTCTTTCTCTGTCTGTCTTTAATTCTCTTCTTATTCATTTACCTGGTCTCTTTGCAAAACTCTCACAATGAACTTCGCTCTTTCTCTCTTTCTCACCTCTTGTCAGACTTTCCCCACGTCAAAAATCTTATCGTTAGTTCGTTCGCTTCAGAATTTTTCTGTCCCTTTGACAAAAAAGCACGAAAATCGCGTCGCGACTGGTCTTATGCTCGTGGGGGAGCATGCGCCCTCCAAGGACGTCGTCTCCAAGAAACCAGTCCCTCGTGACGAAAAAGCCGAGATGCGCGTGCGCGTGAGAGAGAAAAAAAAAAGTGCACGTGTGCGAAGGAGAGGAGGAGGCGCGAGAGAGGCCGCTCTCGCCTTTCGTTTTTCCTTCGACGAGACCTTGAGGAAATCTTCCCCGCCGCCGTTGCCGATTTCGCCATCGGGCTTCAGCTCCAACTGATGATCGCGTCGCGTCGCGTCGTCGAGTCGTTGGCGATCGCGTGGTTGAAGGAAAGGATCGAAATGCGCTCTTCTACTCGCGGCACAACGCTGATCTAGACCTTGACGATGAACAAAGCGGAGAACGCAGGGAGTCTGCCTGCCTTACAACGGCCAGGAGCGAGCGAACGCATTCTTTCGAGACAGAGAGAAAGACAGGAGAGAGGGGAAAGAGAGAGGGGGGGATATGCTAATGAATGTTTTTCATTTTAGAATTTTTTTGAAGAATCTTGAGAATCTTTTAGAAACATCTAATAAGTCGAGAGTTACTACAAAATCATACATATTAAAGTCATAAATATTAAATATATATGTATTTAAAATTCAAGAAGATATCAAAATCTGAGTGTCATAAAAGTGAAAAAAATTAAAAAATATTATATTTAAATATTCAGTTATTTAGATATTAAGAATCAATATTGTATGATTTATGATCAAATATTATATTATATTATCAAAAAAAAAAAAAAAAAAAAAAAATTAAATTTTCTTAATGACAGTAGGTCAAAGAGACAGATGAGGCGGAATAAAAAAATTTAATATTTGTATTAAATTAAATTAAATTAAATCTTGAAATTGGGATACGAAAGCCCATTTCACGCTTGAGTTGTGTTTGGAATGATTAACGCTTTTGTTTCCGCGAATTAAATTGATCACTTGTGCGCGTGAACGATCTCATGAGAAAGAAGCTGACCACTATAAGGAGTGTGCTTGCTTGGCATCTCTCTCTCTCTCTCTCTTTCTCTCTCTTTATGCAGAATAAAGTCGTAACGCTTCTTCACCAACTATAATCCCGAGACGTTACTACGGCGCGTGCACATGCAGACGTCGTGAAATATCTTCTTCTAGCGAGTGTCGTTTATCTTCATACAACGCCTGTCGTTTATCTGCAACGCGAACCCATCAACGCCGCGCATGCTACGGTGTACACGCACCTTGTACGTTACGTCGTAACGAGAGATTGAGAGAGATAGAGAGACTAGGTATTATCTCTAAATCACACGGTTATCTCTCCCCCCCCCCCTTTCCCTACCCCCGAGAAGTTTTGACTGGGACTCGGCGCGTCCTTGTTTACATAAATCAGCACGTGTAATTTTAACGAAGCTATTAAATTCCTGTCCCCTTCCCTTCTCTCTGCCGCCTTCGTCTCCGCGAGCCATTATACTAGACTCAACAAAGCTTAGGTTTCCGTCCCGCTCATGCTATTTATATAGATCGTGTAACAAATATGTCCGTACCTGAGAGAGCGAGAATTTTTTCTTACGTCCGAAGCAACTATTTTTTTCTTTTTTTTTTTTTTTTTTTTCACAACTGCACCTGTGAATAAAATCTGAAAATATATGTATATGTATATACAAGCTTTGTTAAGTCTTCAATTTTGATTTCTTCATAGATTCTCTTCAATTTAACACGTATCAATAAATAGCGAATGGACTAAATACGTGCGTGCGTGACGTAAAATGGCGCTGTACGACTGATATGGACTGATATGGCCGCGATAAAATAAATGTGTTGCAACAATTGTCATCTGTCATCTCTGTCTGCGAGCGCGACGCTCGAGGACAAGCGTGTAAATGAGACTCGTCTGACCCGGGTAACCCATCCTTAAAAAGCGTCTCCCAAGACGGAGACAGATGCTCTCATATAATTGACTTCGAGGAACTGCGGAAGCGATAATAAAGCGGAGCATGTCTCTCATGGACCATTGAAATGGCGCGCGTATAAAATGGATACACATTAACATGAATCGTATATTAAAATAACAAATATTTTAATAAAATAACAAATATTTTAATATTCATATTATATATAGAGACTATTTATATTTCTTATTTATAAAAATGATGTAGAATAGAATCGGTGCCATGGAGTTTTTCAACTCCAGAAATATTTTTAATAATATTTTTAATATTTCTTAAGAATGAAAAAAGAAAGTGGAAGAAAGAATAAATTTAAATTTGCATTTAAACTAAAAAAAAAAAAAAACTATGTCTATCAAAGACGAAAATTAAAGCAGCACAATCTCGAGCGCACAATGTAAGAAAAAAATAATAGAATTCGAATAATAAATATCTTATTCGAGTCATAAAAAATTCTTCATTATATTACCTTCCTCCTATAAATAAAAAAAAGACATTTTTAAAGAGAAGAATACACAGCAAGGAGAAAGACATACGCAGCAATAACTCGTTACTATCGCAGTGTTAAAGAAGATGCGAGGTGCAGATGCGAGATTCTCGTGCTTGACCCGAGCGACCCCGGGTCCTAAATGCGTTGCCAAGCGAATCCGAGATGATCTCATCGATCGCGGAGCTGGGAGAATCGGAGCCGAAAGGAGCCACCATAACGGCCGCCCCAATATTTGACTTCGATCAAACCGAGAGCCGTCCATTATGTTGGAATTCAGGGATGGGATCTCTCTAATAATCGACTGAATCGTACGGCTCTGCTCGTCGAGACGAAAGAGAGGACGATCATTGTCGACGATGATTCGTTATTGCATCGGATTTTGAAGGACTTGCGTAGGAAATCGGGAGTCTTAGACACGAAGACCGAAAATAGGAAGATTTATTATTTCACATTGTTCTAGAATATTTCCGAAAAATATTATCAAATTTATATGAACAAAATTTTTATAATATTCTGATCCTTTTTTATATTTTTCCTCCGCAAAATTGATTGGTGATATTTTTTACATTATGTATGAGTACGGGCCTCTCTCTGTTTGCCTCATTTTATCTCGAACTAAAATTCAATTAAAATGCAATTTAAAAAAAAAAAAGATTTTTTTTTTTAATTTAATAATTGGTGACATATGGGATAAGTTATGCAGGCTGGGATAAAACAATTTTCAAATTTTGTTATTCTTTATAATTTAATTGATTTCACCGACATCGCACACGCGCAATCAAAATAATATCTCGCAGCGTGAACAATCGTTTGCGATACCTCCGGCGCTTTTCCCGTCGCCTTTCAATAGGTCGATTACATGATCAAGACGCAATTCCCAGGGCTCGTACCGAGAAATTATTGTTGATCGCAGCGGCCCGTTTTCGGCGCTCGCCGAAATAAAGCGGCAATCGACCCGATTATAATACGTACGCGCGTATATATACGACTTACAACCGTGGTCGGGGCCATTGTTTCTCGCCGGGTCTGCGGAACGCCGGGGTGTGGCGAAAGTTGTAGTAAAAAAAAAAAGAGAAAAAGAAGCCAAAGCACGTTTGGAGTAAAAGAAGGCCTGGGCACACAAAAGACTCCCACTTTGCCGAGAAACTGTACATGCGCTGTACAGAACGCGCCTCTATCGAAACCTTTATCGTCGCAGCTGGCGAACAGGTGCGGACGACCGGCTAAGTCGTCAGCTGTGCTGCACTAAAATCGACTGCTAAGTGTAAAGTGGCCGTTATTAGTTGCCGGTTGCGCCAACGAATCGTCCAAGTTGAAAACGGAACCGGTCTATAGTCTATCTGGAATTTTTGTCGAGCAGGAAAATGAATATTTCCTACGATAAATTCTGATATCAATCTCTGATATTTAATCTTGAAAGATTTCTCTCTTTAAAAAAGAAAAATTTATAGAAAGATATAATTACATTACACAATAAATAGAACGTCATGAAAAAAAATTATCGGCTAAGAAATTTTTTAGTTAATTCAGAATCGATCTTTTTTTTTTTTTTTTTTTTTTTTTAAGGAAAATTTTAAGAAAATCGAAATTATCTGTTATTGCACTTCTCCGATTTTTCGCATTATATATAATTTATAATTAAACCTCTCAAAGCAAAATTCTATTAAAATAAATTCTAACTGAAATTATATTATGTATTAAATTATATATTAAATCATATCTTAAAAATATTTTCTTTTTATTATTAAATTATTAATTTTATTGATGCCTCGATATTTCACTAAAGAAAAATTTATTTTGAATTGGCTATAAAATTTTGGAATAATTTCTTAAAACATTTTTCACCGAATGACAAGCCTTCTGATTCATGATTTTGCTCTCGATATACATGTGTAATTTTTGGATTGGGTTCGCGAACTGTCACGATGATCCCTGTTTTAACGGCGTTGCCGGCGATGCAACGGCGACGCATTACGCATCGTTTCAGTATCATTGAACGCAATTGACATCCACATCGTTAGAGTTTATTAGTACCGGTTGGCAACTGGTTTGTCGATGATGGCTCTTGGCAGTGCCGTGCGTGATGAGGCAACCGACGATGTTTGGTCGATCTATCCTGCCTGTTTCCTCGACGCGAGTCTTCTTCGACACGGGATCGCTCTATCACTTCGGGAAAAAGAAAGAGGAATCGCCCCGAGGGAGGATTCGGTTAAAAATCCATATTACGGACCACGTATGTCGTGCGTCGTCGATAATTGTCTCGAAATACTCCCTTTGATAGCGCGACACCGTAATCACGGAAGATTACGTCTCGAGCCACGCAACGGAAAATTACGTCGAGCACGTCACACACACACACACACACACACACACACACACACACACACACACACACACACACACACACACACACACAGAGGTATGATTATTATCGCTCTAAATCCGTGTACTCTCCTCGCGGGTGTGACTCGACGCTCTTCCGGATATGTTTATTAATAAATGGCAATGCCGTAAGTTGTTATAATCGCTCGCAGAGAATATTAATGGGATAATCTAATGATGATAGTGGCTAAATACCTGTGTAGATAATTTATTCATTTAGTTCAGGGTGTCTATTCCCTCAAAAAACATGAGAAACCTGGAATTTTATTGCGACTCTCTCAGGGAATTTTTTAAAAAATATTATATGTACTTTATTGTAATTTGTAATGATAAAAAATGAAAATATGATGCGAGTGAAAAATGTTTATTTTACGAAAACTATTTAATAATTTTCAGTAAATTTGCAAATTTATTATTGAAAAGTGGCTCTATATTTTTCCTCTGAATGTAAAAAGTATCAGCAAACGCATACAATTAAAAGAATTTATTTTAAAAAATTGCATCGAACACTAAAATATTTTCTCTTTCTGAAATTTTGAACGAAAATATCTGGAGGACCAAGGAATTTTCGAGATATTTTTTTACAAGATTATAGACATCCTATATAATGTATATATAATTCATCTATTGCGAATATAAATATTGTTATAATTTTATGACGCGTTTGAACATTTTTACAAACGTAAGATTACACTTCTATAAGTTCCAAGCGCGAGAAGGAAGATAATTAAAGCGATAGGAAACAGATTGCGCGTTAATATATTTATGAACGAGTAATACGTATATCTGGTGAAATAAATATTAATCGACAAATTAATCACTGTAAGCGTGCTCGCGAACCATTACGAATCATCTGCTGGGCGCGTGAAAATATGAATTTCACGATGCGCAGTGTTAAGCTAAACGTTGCATGAAATATCGACGTGCACGCTAAATATTTACGTGACCGCGGCGGAACGAGCATGCGAGAATTTGTAAATTAACAATTAACGCGATAGCTCTGTCTCTCTCGCTCTCTCTTTCTCTCCATCGTGCACGCGTTCCTGGCAAATATTTATTCACCATACAAGCATGCGGGACCTTGCAACAGTTGCAGCTGCATATACTTTTTGAGAAATGTATCTTTCCTTATGCGAGTGGGATGGTTTTGAAAAAAAAAAAAAAAATATATTGCCGGGATTTTTCGAAAAAATATTGTATTGTCAGATTTTTAAAAATGAAAAATTATTCGTGACATGCGATCTCTATAATTGTTTCTCGAGCGTGTGACATATGTCAAATTTCATGGATATATAGGGTGGAACGAAATGTTCCGATCAGACTTTGAGAATTTATAGGAAATTTAATTCTGAACAAAGAGTTTCCTAAAAACATGGGTCGAGAAATAAAAGATTAGCGCCCAAAAACCTCAGAAATCACTGTTATTTTATACATTTTTACAAATCGTTTTTTAACAAGTACCGAACACAAATTGTAGAGAATTAAATTATCCTTTCAGAGATTTTTAGGCGTTAACTTTTTAAGGAAGCATTTTTTAATGCTTATCCTTTTTGTTCAGAATTAAATTTCCTATAAAATCTCACAGTCTGTTCGGAATATTTGGGCTCACCCTGTATATTTTTCCTGGAATTCTCTTGGATCAACTCGAAGTAAATTTGTCGCTAACAAAAATATGTGAAAGCATGAAACAATTAAAAATTAAAAAGCATTGTGTTAGACGTATTTATGTCTTACTCGGTTTAATCCAACGCCCTTCTAAGGGATTTTTTATTACGAAATATGAGAGAGAGAGAGAGAGTATCGTGACGTAACTCGGATTTTTCGCCAGGAATATTTTCGATGGTCTATTTTACAGAAGGAAGGAGTTCGTGGTAACGCCTGTCGGTCGTGAGGACTCGCGTGGCGAGGGGCTCTGAAGGGCAGGGCGGGGGTGGATTTGGGGAGGTTGGTCCCGTGTCGAGGTGGGGCAAAGGTGACCCCCGCGGATCAATACCGCCGACGGTCGGGCGCCTCCATAGCGTTCGAACCCGAGCGAATTCTCGTATTTCGTCTCGAAATCAAATGTCCTTCGCTATAGATCGCTCGTAGGAACGTTACTCTCGAAACGAAATTTCCGCGCGGAATTAAATTTGCCCTTTCGATGTGTCAAATCTGAATTTTGTACGAATTAATTTTGCGTAGATGCTTTCGGAAGTCTTTGGAAAAATTGTTGGAAATTTCTAACTCTTGACAGTGAATAAAAACTAAGTCAATTTATTTTCGAAAAAAAAAAAAAAAAAAAATCTCTCTTTTTCTAACAAATATTTTAAGATTATTCTGGCAATAAATAAGATCTATTACACAATCTGTGACGAAAGCTCAACTCTTATTGTTCCTATTCATATATATATCCTAAAAAAAAAAAAAAAATTTTAACTCGAGATCTTATCAGTGGCAATTAAAATCAAAAGGAATAAAGCAAAAAGTATAATATTACGACGATTATATTAATTATTATAATATAGTCTTTGTTCATGCTAATGTAATCGACGGTGTTGTCGAAGCAATTTCACAACAAACTGCTTTTGTTTATTGTCCCGAATATTTTAATCGACTCGATTCACACAAGCGATGAGGTGAACTCCCCTCCCCCTCCCCTCTCCCCCCTGCCTCTCCTGGGTCTCCACCTCCCACAATTTCAGTACTTTCTCTTCGTTTCACTCAAGGCAATATCGCCGCTGTTGTCCGCGGTTAACAGAGATAAACGCCATTAATGGACTGCAAATGAAACGCTTTGCTACAACGGTCAGCACCGTGACGACGATTTTGCCACGAAACGGCCCCCCTCCCCCTCCCCTCCCCTCCCCCCACGCATGGCTCAAAGGGCATCTTACTCATTTACTTTCCTCACGGCGGCGAGGAAATTAAATTCGCGGTTTCTCGACCGCGTTTCCTGTTACAGGCAACGGCCGTAATGATTTATTCATTTGCCGTAGCAATGATTAATTATGAATGTTTCACAATTATTTGGAAAGGCATTCGAGAGGCCTTGGTGGTATTTGGATCGTCCATTTTTATAAGGCTACGCTTGGACACGTTAACGATTCTCTCGTGTCTATATTTTAAAAAATTTCCTTTCCCGATCACCGTCGCGAACCGTGATCGATCTGATACATTTCGATATAAAATCGCACGAATTACATGAATCGTCCAGTATTTTAGTTATACAGGGTGAGCCCGAAATAAAAATTCCGGCCAGACTTGGTGATTTTTTATAGGAAATTTAATTCTGAACAAAAACTTGGTCGAGAAATGCTTATGCCCTGTATATTTTTTCTTAAATTAATTAATAATTAATTAAAAAAATTTGATACTTTAAATTTATACGCATGTCTCACATTTCTGTAATTCTTGAATCTTGCGGTCAGAAAATTTGATAAAAAATTAATTAAAAATTTAGCACAAACGGTGGCTAAGTCGTACAGAAGCAAGGAGAAAGATTTTCTGAGAATTATACCGAGAAGATGATGAAAATAACGCGGCGCTGGATATGCCAATATATTTAGTTACTTCACACCGAGAGTTCTGAGTAAACAGGTGTCGACGAGGCGCAACGAATTTATGGCGAAACATCGCGCTATCCACTAAACGACCTTGTTAACAAACAACAACGATTAACCAACAGAAAGTTTCTTCGAGCCGTCTACATTGCCGTTCACGTCATTGATATAATTATCGCTAACTACGCTCGCTAATGTGCTCGTATTATCAAAACGCTGTCAAAAGACAATTAACTTGCAATAATAACAGTAATGTAGGCTCAGGGTACTCGAGATACTATCGACTACACTGTCAAAAATTCAGCACACTTTTGTCTGAATTTTTTTTTTTTTTTTTTTTTTTTTTTTTTTTAAACTTGTTTTAACAGTTAACTTGCACAGACTCCACTTGCGTTTTGGTGAGTTGTCACTTCAATGTCACTTATCATTTATCGAATTCAATTTTGATTTCGATTATAAGGAATAATAATATTGATCATATTAGAATTTGAATTTAATTTTTGGGCAAATTCAATCTCGACAGGCTTGTCGTTTATCGCGAGATTTTATTATTCTCCTCTGCGTTATCGTAATTAATATCGGAACACATTAGATGAATGTATCGGAGCCGTTTTGATTTATATGATTGTGGGCCGATTATATAAGGGCGATTAAAAGCCACTTTTATAAATGATTTATAATTTGTGGCGATACATTGAGGACAGAATATTTATAAAGTTCTATTTACAAATTTATATATTGCATAATACACACGAAACCCAGAAAATTGAAGAAATAGGACGCACATGTACAAATTACACGCGCATGAAATTATAGATTTCTGTTTTGAATTTTGACGCGAATCACAGGTTGTCTAGAATCAGCTTCAAACGATTTTTCATTCACGATAGAATTCGATTTATAATTTCAATAGTCATGTAACGTAAAAAATTCATTAGGGAAGCAAGATTAACACATACAAAATTGACACAAATATTGTAGGACGCATACATTAGAATATACAACGCGTAAACATCTGTTTGGAATTTTTTTACAAATTAAAAATTAAATAAATTATAAATATTTAAAAAAAAAGCGGGAGATCCAGCTTTTTTTTATCCGAGCAAGCGAAATTTTTCACGGATTTCCGCAGCAGGTTCCTTTTTCCTTTTGGCATTGGTTATCGCGAATGAAACCGAATCGGCCGGATTCAGGATGCCAATGTCCGGTGTCCGCGACCGGAAGTCAGTACAACGGCGTGAATACGACGAGTTATCGAGTTACGGCCAGCGTACGTTGTGTTACATCACAGGCTTGAGGCAAGATCGTTAGATTGAATAAAAAAATCATCTCCATAGTTCCTTACATTTCTCTCTCCTTGACTAGATTCCTATCCTCATTTGACATTGCATGCAATACTAAATGTCAAAATAATTAGGTATGATTATTTTTAATCAATCTAATTGTACAATCAATTAGAAATTGAATTCAGACTGGACCTGTATATACTATATGTTGAGAAAGTTCTGAAATCACCATCAACATTTTAAAAACTCTACAATACTATTTTAGTTTAAAAAGAAAAATGATTTTATTTTTATGAAAGAAAAAAATTTTTATTTTTTATTTTTATTGATTTTTTCCAAGAAACGTATTATTTCTTATTTTATCAAAGGAATGAGATTATAATTAAATAAATTTTAAAAATTGAAGCGAAAGGAAAAAATTTATAAAATCTATTGTCATATCTTTTTTTTTTTTTCATTTTTCCTCAAGCTTATCGTATTCGTTTTAAATTATATATTTATCATATCTTTTGGCATAAAATCATTTATTATCGCATTTGGATTTATACCGCCTGTAATCTTCATTTGTTTTACACGATTTTCTTTTCCTCTCCAAGTAGGTAAGAAATTATTATCAATCATCATGTACACAACTAACCTTGCTTGTCGTGCATCGTATTTCTGCCAAGAAAGTCGCTATCACATTCTTATCTGCAGATCTCTACGTGTGCTCGTGAACTTTCGCTTCCCCGTTAATCACATTTTGTTCGCAGACTGAAGTAATGATTCTGATTATAAATATACCGAGTTTTGCGCTAATTTTCACAGAGAGATTGATACGCGTGCAATATTCTTGAATGATAGCGATCTAAAAAAAAAAATTGCTACAAATTTCTTATATAAAAATGACGTAACACTCAAAAATAATGAAAGAAAATAAAATAAATTAAAAAATCTTAAAACAGAATATATTGCATATATTGATTTTATGAAATTGAACTTATTTAAGATTATTGCGTCAAAAATTTATCTTTTATGGCTTTAATTTAAATAATTACTTTCTCTTAATTTTTATGTTTAATTTTAATATATATTTATCTTCAAATAAATCAATGTTCTTAATTTTTCTACATGAGTTTTAAGAAGTGAGAAAAGCGTTATGTTTAAGAAATCTTTGAATTATGAATCGCGCGTTGTAACACAACGTTATGACATAACATGATAAGGCAAGTTTCTTATCATGAATAAAATGCGGTCATTCTAGTCTTAACGCTTACTCACTTTTCTCGTATCCGCTTCACGTGTGGTTAAATGTTAACACATGTTAATTTTAATGATGCAAAGTATCATAAAAAAACACGGAAGAGATATTGAATTAAAGATGGAATTAATGACTCGGCTTAATTAGAGAGAGTGAGAGACATGCACACACACACATTTCACTCATATTATTATTACATTATAAAATCTTCACTTATATTTATTAGAGATTATTATTTATTATTTTAATATTTTCTAACACATATTTCTAACACATATATTGTTAAAAAAAATTTTTTTTTTTTACTTATTTATATTTAATCCGAATATAAAAATTCGATTAATGATCGATTTTAAATATTTAAATATTTAAATTGGAATTTATCAATTTTTATATTTCATTAAAAATGAATATTGTAATAGACGAAAAATAATTTTAAATTATATATCATTGCTGAAATATAGATCTTTGAATAGTCAGTTTCAATACGCTTTATGAGGCATACGCAGTTTATTTTTGATGACAGAACGTATGTCTTAAAAAATTCGGAATAAGCAAGCGACGTGCAACAAAGAGAAATCCGTGACGAAAACATTGTATATACAATCTTAATTTGTTACGAAAAATTAATCGATTTCCGAAATTCCGTCGCACCCTTACGTTCTATGTACATCGATAATCCGTCAAAGTTCCGCAAATAGGGAAACGTGATTAATCGAGATTTGCTCGGACATGCTTTTTTCTGAATCCGCAGACGAGACATGCCCTCGTCGACGTGATTTCCCGTACGAAAATTCAATCCATTTTCTAGAATTTTTCTAGAGGATTTATCCGAAAGCGGAATAAAACAAGAAAGGGAGAAATCAGGCTTGAATATAATATTTAAGAAAAATCTTTTCATCTGAAACTATATGATAATCTCGCTCTGTCAACAGAGAGCTGTCAATAATAAGCAGCCTTCAACGATCATCCCTATGTATATCTGACTGTATATAAATGATCTTATTATAAACGCAGTTATCCCTGATAATTTACTTCACGTTATTATTACAGATTTATTTAACAAAGATTCTCCCAGGATAAAATTAATGGAAATTATAATTGTTATTTTTTTTCCTTCAATTTTTATAAATTTCAATTCGAACCCCAGGCCACCAAATGAAATAACGCATCCTCGGACGAGATAAGAAATTGACATAACGTTCTCGCGGGTTCGCCAACCGTGAAAATCAACCCCCGGTCAGAATCTCTTTCCCCCCTTCCTCGCGTATCGATCCCGGCTTGCGTATCAATCTCTATCTCTCTTTATCTCTCTCTCTCTCTCTCTCTCTCTCTCTCTCTCATCCCTGAGAACGCACACGAATTAACGTGCCCTCGTTCTGTTCTCGCATTGCAGGTACAAAGCGAATCGTTGCGTGAGCGGGGGTGGTAGCCGCGGAAACGGAGCGACTGGCGGTACCGGAGGCGGCTCAGGTACTGCAGGAGGCCGCGGCGGCGGCGGCGGGGGCGGTGGTAGCCCCGGTAGGGGCGCCGGCGTCGGAGGAGGAGGAGGAGGAGGAGGAGGGGGAGGAGGAGGAGGAGGAGGCGGGGGAGGAATAGACGGTAGTGTGGTGCCTGCTGCACCACCGACTACCGGCCATCACCACCACCACCATCACCATCATCATCACCTCACGACCACGACTACCACGACTACCACCACCACCACCACCTGCGGCAACAGACACCATAGGCACAAACTGCCCGCCAGCAAGCAGTGCACGGAACACCGTCACCATCCCCATCACCACCGGCATCACCCACACCACCGCTCCCACCACCGGGGCATGAACATGGGTCAAAAGATTTCAGGTCAGACTTTACGAAAGTCCCAAGCTACACGCAGGTCGGATATGATGATTATGCACTTATATTGCACATATTTCAGCATCTGATAAAGGATAATGAATGTTTTTTTTTTTTTTTACTGGTTAAATGATAGAGATGATCTTTTTTCTTTTGTTTTATATATGAATTGCTAATTGGTTAATTTTTTTTAATTATTGTTTATGGAAAATAAACGAGAAAATTTTTGTTTTAATATTAATAAGATTCTTATTAATTTATAATAAGAAAAAATTTTGCTTTAATTTTGAGGAAAAAAAAAACATAAAAGTAAGATAAAATCTAAAAGAGAAAATAAATTATTTCTCAACAAAAAAATTTTTCAAAAATATTAAAAATTTACATCATATCTAATCTGTAAATACACACAAAGTTTGTTTTTTTATCTCATGACAATTTTTTATTAAAATCAGAATAGTATCTAGGCTACCTTGACAATTTTTATATTAAACGAGCATGAAAAAACGTGTTAATTAATATTTTTATCTTTTTAAATAATTTTGTATACATTTTTTTATGAATTTATTTGTTATAAAATTATTAATTAAATTATACTTTTCCATTGATATTTGTTCACTTGATTAGAGACGATTTTATGCACAATAGCCACCAATCCAGAATTATAATAAATATTGAAAACAATACGAAGTATATTATTATATTTATAAATTATATTATTATAGCCTACAATTTTAATATGAAGCTCAAATGAAAAAAGGCGATAAAAATAAGAAAAATATCTTTCTCATTTACTTTAAAGAGAAACGAAAGTTTTGTCTAAGAACTGTCAAATTAGAGCCTAGACACTAGTCTCTCAACTTTTTACTAATTAACTTATTAAATGTCACTATCTTTTTTATTACATTAAGTCTGACTCTCTTACAAGCAGTTACATATCTTATATCTATGGTATAAACGATATACGTATATAAGGTACGCTCCTCTAATATATTGGATTGCATACGCATTTTTTCTTTGACATTAAATGATTATACGCCACACTGCGTGTAAATTCCACTTATATATAAACGAATTGAAACTCATGTGTATGCTTACGTGTGTGTGCGAAGCTAGAAGGTTCCCCCTGGATTAACTCACCTCGTGAAACGCTCATCGAGGGTCAAGGTCCTTGACCGCGCCTCATTTTACCTGCCTCAGGTAGAGCTTGGAACAGGTCCTTCAGGCGGGATACCTTGCTCCCTCAAGACGAACGAGGCTTTCTCCTCTTTTCGCGTGCTTTTCAAAATTTTGCGCTATCTAACTTCACAATCTTATATTTACGTTTCTGTCAAGATAATGGAAAATATTTAGTAAAACTGGCACAAGATAACTGTGTTAGCTATGGGAGAGATAACTTGAGAGAAGAAAATTTACGTTCTGTTTGTTTAAAATAACTTGCACGAGATGATTTAATTATTAACATCTCGTGACGTGATAAAACAATTATTTTTATAGATAATGAAATATAATAATTAATTGTATAAATATAAAACAAATATTTTTAATTTTTTTTTTATATAAAGAAAATTGGGTAAAACACGCGGGGGAAATGCCGGGCGATCGATTAAATAACTTTGCTTTTTCATCGTTTCTCTTTCCAAGATCCGATTTATATTCTGAACGTGTCGCCTTAATCATCGGAACTCATTCGCCACACTAGACGCGACCGGCGTGTTCGTATGTGTCGCGTAAACTTGAAGAATTTATTTTTCTTCAACGGTTCCATCCGGTTTCGTAAGAAAACGCCGGTTGTATGTCGTCATCGATTTATAGACGTGACTTCAAACATCGTTGATCGTAACTGAATATCGAACATACGGGATAAAATAAATTGTAAAAGGAAGTAATTTGAATATACATGTCGGTACATAATCAATTAAAAGTTTCAAATGCGAAGCAGTTAGATAGAGGAAAATATTTTTAAAAAATATATAAAAAAAGTAACAAATATGTATCTATTTGCTGTTCGAGTCTATTAAGTAGCACACATCAAAGATGAAGAAAATATATGCAATATTTAAAGGTGATATGATTTTTATTTTAAAAAATCTATAAAAAGTTCTTTCTCTTCGTTTCGTCGTTAATCGAGTCCTTTTTAATTTTTCATACGTTAAATTACATCGTCGTCGGAGTTTAGTGCCTCCGCGAAGCAATGACCGTCGTTGGCTAATTACTTACATACAACGAGTCTCATTAAGAGACTCACGGCACTCGCACGGACAATTCTCGTTCCAAGGATAATCGTCGCCTCCATCAATCTCTTCGTTTTCTTTCAACGAGGTCATTCCCCTTTTACCTCTAAAAAGCCTCAGAACTCGAAACTCGGGATCAGACGGCATGGAATTTCCCTTTCTTCTCGCAAAGAAATTCCTCTACCTCCGTACGCGGATTTCCTCCCGTTTTTCCAAGAATTTCCTTCAGTTTTCCAATAAACGATCGACAACAAATAACGACAAGTATCCGTGCTTTACGAGGTGGCTTCTCTTTTCATCGATATCGTATAGCGTGACCAATTCCACGGCTCAGCTGCGACCGTGAAATTTATGATTTCAGACCGCATTGTGCGAAGCACGAATTGAAACAACCCGAAACGCCAAAGGCGATGACGAAGAGAAGGGTGAAAAAAAAAGAAGGGAAAAAAAAAAAGAGAGGAAGGACCTGATGCGGATATATCGAGTCTGCCCCCGAGTCTCCCGGGTCGCTCGTGAAAGGGCCCTTTTCTATCGCCCTGCCCCTCGTGCCTTCTCAGGCACGAACGACCCTTTTTCGAGACCTCCGCTCCGGAATCCTAGGAGCCCTCGAGACGCGGCAACATCTGCCGGGGCAAATAAACCAAGGATATACCGTGAAGGGTCAGCCCGAAATCCTCGAGGAACTCACCGCCGGACCCGCCATTATTTCTCTCTTCTCTTCCTTCCCTCTCGCTCTCATATCCCATTCTTTCCCATTTCGTCCCCCTTTCTTCTCCTTCCCCCTCCCCCCCTCCCGTATGTCTGCCTCGTTGCTGAATCTTCCGATTCATCGCATTCCTAGCAAGTATCCAACCATACCGTCTTACAGACGATATTTGAATATCGAATGAGCAATATCGCTTTCACGATATCGTTATTTTTCATACGTTCATAAAAATATCTGATAATAATCTCTCTTCGAATCTATCAATGCAACATATACACTATGGTACTCTTTAAAATGCAGAGTATTTCATTAGCTTTATCCCGCTTCTTTTAATTTGACAGATGTATTGAAAAAAATGCTTTGAAATAACGCGTCATGTGTTTTGACATATAACGTGATTTGACACATTATAATGCAAATATCTTTTTTTAATCTAATATTTTCTCATCGAATTTTTCTAAGATTTTTTTTAAATAAAATTACAAGTTTTTTTTTATTTACATTTATAAAGCTCAATAAGATAAATCCAACGATGTAAGATAGAATGTTTTAAATATTATCTGCATTATTGAATTATGATTTTTATTTCTTGGATATAGTGCA
This sequence comes from Cataglyphis albicans, assembly GCA_038406275.1. Classification (NCBI taxonomy): domain Eukaryota; kingdom Metazoa; phylum Arthropoda; class Insecta; order Hymenoptera; family Formicidae; genus Cataglyphis; species Cataglyphis albicans. The sequence goes on from JBCAUJ010000020.1 coordinate 2,325,859, forward strand.
AATAAATAGATGCATATTTATTAAAACAAATACTTGAACTTCCTTCTTTTAGAAATTATCTTTCCATGACCATCACCCGAAATTTTGTACTACACGTGGCGAACAATAAGTCACATTTGAAAATCGAAGAAAGATGAAAGATTTGTTAGTAAAAATAAGATGGAAATTTAAAATGAGTTTTTTTTTTATATTTTACTTCCAAATAATTTATTTTTGAAGATCTGAGAGAACGTATATATTGATTTCTATAAATTATTATTATTATTTCTGGCAACACACACACACACACACACACACGCGAGCGCCCGCGCGCGCGCGAATGCATGCAAACTAATTAAAATAAATAAACGACGTCGATGTATTTTTTTTTGTCATCGTATTGCTTCTGTTCAATAAAAAGTGTGATTAAAAACAAATAGCTGGAACAAGCTAGTATAATTGTAAAAGTTGATAGAAGTCAAATCATTTTTAAGAACAATATTTACATACAAACACGAGCGCGCATAGAAATAGTAGCTTGAAAAAAAGCGATGAAATCATGCGGCGTATTTGATCGATGTGTTTTTGAAAACAAAAGGTTTTCACAAAAATATTTTGTCTCAATTTGTTTTTGGTACAAAAAGACTCTCTTATCCTACCTTTATATGTGTATTATTTCTTTTTATCAACGTTCTCCTAAGTCACGAAGAATTAAAATCATATTCGTTTATTTTTCTTTGCACATTAATAAAGGCTTCTAATATATATGTTATCAAATTTTAATGAGACAGTACATATCTTATCAGTCAAGATATTTTCATTAGACTTATATAGGGCTCGGATAATTTTGCTTGTAGCAATTATCTTTATATTCATAGAAAGCATCGTGGAAGTCATAAAAATTAATTCGATTTTTTTTACCTTTTACAGGCGGCGTGAAGAGCATGAGCCGGGAGAGCGGTGCCGGAGCTGGCGGCGGGGTCGGCGTTGGCGGTGGCAATAACACGACGTACACGCGGTCGGTGGTGCCGCGAGAGCTGGCGCAGGATTTTGCGAGACCAGCGCGTCTCGATGTACTCTTGGATATGCCTCCTGCCTCGCGAGACACCCAAGTCCATCACAGCTGGAACGCCGACGACCGTAGTCTAAATATATTCGTCAAGGTAAAGTAACACTGTATATATATATATATATATATATATATATATATATATATAACTCGTTTATGTACATGATAAGGGCTTAAGGATCCCTTAATTAAGATAAAGTATGTTTCTAAAAGCAACTTTTCCCTCGAGTCGAACGCTGCTAATTGCTCGATTTCCGTTATTCTTCCCAGGAGGACGACAAGTTGACGTTTCATCGACACCCAGTCGCGCAGAGTACAGATTGCATACGAGGGAAGATGGGGTACACCAAGGGCATGCACGTATGGGAGCTTTATTGGAGCACGAGGCAACGGGGTACGCACGCGGTGGTTGGAGTCGCCACGGCGGACGCGCCTCTACACAGCGTTGGCTATCAGAGTTTAGTGGGCAACAATGAACTTAGTTGGGGTTGGGATCTTGGTAGAAACAAACTCTATCACGATTCGAGGAACAACAATGGTATAACGTATCCGGCCCTTCTAAAGCCCGACGAAACATTCATTGTTCCTGATAAGTTTCTTGGTAAGGGATTCCGAGAATGTTTTAATTATCAGAGAGATAAGCTCAAAGTGTCTTATAGACTGAAAAATAATTTTATAAAATTTACTATAAAATATATATTTACTATAAAATATATTTTATCTTTATAATATACTATATTTAATAATATAGAATTAATATATAATATAGAAGAACAATATATAATATAAGATACAAGCTTAACTTATGATTTTTTCACAGTGGTGCTCGACATGGATGAAGGTACGTTAGCATTCGTAGTGGACGGTCAGTATCTCGGAATTGCTTTTAGAGGTCTGAAAGGAAGGAAATTGCACCCCATCGTGTCTGCCGTTTGGGGACATTGCGAGATCACAATGAAATACATCGGTGGACTTGATCGTAAGCAGATGATTCTAAAAATGATTTTAAGAATATTTAATAACGTTTTATATAAACATATTCAAAATTTTAGAAGCTATATAAATATCTTCTTAATCCGTTTTTTAAATATTTCTCTAATGGATGTTCACTAATATATTAACGTTTGTTAAATTTTAATTTAAAAATGCGTGAAAAAAGTTTCTCTTTTTAATTGAACATTTCTTTTTTCCACAGCCGAGCCTTTGCCTCTCATGGATCTTTGTCGAAGAGTGATTCGACAGCGAATTGGCAAGCATAGACTAGAAGATAAAATCAACGAGCTAAATTTACCGCAGACGATGAAGACTTATCTTCTCTATCGGGACAGAAGGTAACCACCGAGTGAATCTCTTCAAGATACCACCACGATTATGACTGCGAACATCACCGTTTTGCAACCTTGCCACTACGACGCGACCGTCCGCTATCCCCTCGCATGCCACCAAGGACAGCAAACTCTTAGCCGCGCGTCTCCGTTATTAATTAAGCGCACGACGATCAACAAACTGGCATGGATCATGCGACGACGCGCCGAGACACGCCTAGTACCTCGTGAAGGCACGCTGAGACAGCGACACCGAAATACCATACTGATAACAACTCGTGGCGCCTTTATCAGGACAAGTCACGAGGACCGCAATCTTCATCATCGTCGATGAATTCACCTCAATATAGTTGGCAAACAAAAAAGGAAGTGAAGCATGTTTAAAAGGAAACATATTTCTGAATTTAGGTGATACTGTTGTCTTTTATGTCGTGTACAATTCTATATCGCGATAGAATTAAATATATTTATTGATTATTAGAATTATTCCGAGGAGCACGGCGGTTTCGATATCTCTCGCAGTGAAAGACGCGACACGCGTGCGCATATTGTACGATCTTTTTCTTCAGTATCCACCTTGCTGACGATACACGTATCAATGCTGACGAACGGAATCGCAATGGCGATTTCGTGCGACAATTTTATGCAAATTCGGAGACGCGCGGTTAGAGAAGGAAGACGAAAGGTTATGCGAAAATACGAAGAGACTACAAGCACTTCGCAAGTTGGCCAGTAACAAAAATTAGACTTAATCAAGCTTGGAGGCTGATAGGGACGTGTCGTTTGCTTACAACGGGGATTGATCCGATAGTGGATAACAGGTGGTAACAATGAGATTTGCTTTAATCCGGCCGCAGAAGAAGAATGGTGGAGCAACAAGGAAAATGGAGAGAAAGAGGATACACGATGGAAGAAGATACGAAAATTTTTCTACGATGAGGAATGATACTCGGCGAAAAATGTGACTTTGATCGCACGATTAACGTGTGGAACGATTAATTCAATTTGGACAGGTGTGTATAGTGATGGATATATTGGGCAGCCACCTTCCAATAGACTCATTTTTCAAATATTTTTTAAGCATGCTAGGTCTAATAAAGTATAGTGGTGTGTGCGTGTATCGTGGATGGATATAAAAGGAAAAGGACGACGAGGGAAGGGAGATACGGATAAAGAAGAAGAATAAAAGTATAACCCTGCCATAATCTTTTCTTTAGCAGTGTTCAAAATGTAGACATTACAATTGCGAATTCTGCGAGGGAGGAATCCGAGTGAAAAGGAAACGCGAAGAGAATATAGAGGGTAAGCATCTGAAACTCGCGCTGTGGTGAATCGAATAAATAAAAGACGTCTCTAAATAAACTAAATAACAAAAAAGCATGTTACTAAAAATTAATTATCTACACATCTAATTGATTTTAATGCGCTGTAATGACTTGCGGAAAATAGTATGTATTTAACTAATATTTAAGAGAGAAGCGAGAGAGAGTGAACACGGGCATTGGCACAAATTATTCCAAACGCGAATTGAGAAACTGTCACACGGAAAGAGGGCCGCTATGTAGTTAAATATAATCCGATAAGCGAAAAGAAATGTTATACGCGCGAGTATAACGCGACATGATATATCGGATTATACTTGTCACGGATTATATTCGTCATAACGATCATAATAGTTACAATGACGATGATGATGATGATGCTGATTATATCGGGTGTGTAACTATTATACTATTAGCATGACAAATCTTACGACTGGTCCCTAGTATCTCTTTAACTCTTACGTTTGTCGCTTAGATTAAAGACAATGCCACCCGTCATCGGCTACGTCGATTTGTATATAGATATATATTGATAATATTGTATGACGACGTACGTGTGTATTGTGGACGACGATTGTATCCGTAACTGCGGAGCGAAGGCAGACCGAATGCGAGAGTGATATGTATTATTATCGTTCGTCATTTCGCGCCATCTCATTCGGTATAAGAGATTTTCCTTTCCTAGCCTTATTTAGCGGTTCGCAAAAATCATCGTCCTGATTTTCAATATCACACGTCACTGCGTTTGCACCTCTGGCTTGAGCTCGTCCGAGACTCGGATCGCGTCTTCCAAATTATCGTCGGTTATTCATCTTCGAACCGATCTAAGCCTCGTTAGACGTAAAAGTCACGTCTATGCATCGGTTATCTTTCCCCCTTGATCGAGTCCACTACGCTCGCTCGTTGTACCGCTCTATCCAATAACAATCGTCGCGGTTTTCGAGGCGGCACCAATCGATCCCACAACATTTTAAACGCGCATGATCTCGCACTCGGAAGCTTCGATCGCACTATCTCTGCGGTTCTCAATACGCGCACTACATCCGGAATTATGGTCTATCAGCGGCGTGTAGTTTGCCCTCGCTATCTCCCGCTTTGTCTCGGAGATACGCGGAGCGTCTTGTCTCGATACGCAAATCTGCGACGCGAACGGATGACAACGGACGCGTGCAAAGGCGAAAAGACTCGTTATATTCGAGGGGCTCGTCGTCTTTCCGGTAATCGGAGGAACTTTAATAAGATGGAAAGAGACGCCGCGAGGGCAGGTGAAGATAAAAAAGATTCTCTCTGACGGAGCTTCACCTTGCATACGAGAGAGAACTCGATTCTAAATAAAGTACGTGCGAGGGAAGTATATCCGAGGACACACAAGTATTCGCGATTCGATGTACATTCATTCATACGTATCGTATTCGCATACAGTATCGTTGTATACACGCGCGAAAAAGAAAATTGAGGAATATAATGCACGCGCACTCTGGGAAAGGTTTTTTTCCGCAAGAGTATACTTACTGCTACCCATTTGAAACCGACACTGTTTTATATGAATTATTGCCTATAGGGACGCATGTCATGAGCCAAGCATGAAAGAGAGGACAAAAAAAGGGAGGGGGGATGAGAATATTGTACAAAATTATTATTAATGATCAATATTAATATTATTATACTGTAACAATCCCAATTTAATTAATTACTCGTCGTTATCGTGTTAGTCGAATATTTACCGATCTTATGATATAATTTGTGTTTTTAGTTTTTTTATTGTAGGGAGGAAGATGGGGGTTTGTGTGCGATCGATCACTAAGGCAATTCATATGCGACTTGAGAAGAAAAAGAAAATTTTCTTTCATTTATCTTTGGCTTGTTTTTCGAAACGCATCACGAGAATGAGTTATGATTTTTATTGATTTCATTGAAATGATGATTTGCTAGCACAGACAATGAAACGGTTGAAACATTGCATTTTTGTCGCTATCTACGAATATTTATGATGCATCCACTTAGATTTAAAAAGACTAATTTATAATTTTATTTTTAATAACATTACGTTTTCAATTAAGATTTAATTTCTGACATGAATAAAAATTGTGATATATGTGCACAAATCCAAAGTATGTGCATAATATATTACATTATTATTTTAAAATCAATTAGACAATTAGCTATTATATATATTTTAAAGTATGACTACTGAATTATTTTAAAATATGACTAGTGGATTATTTTAAAATAAAAAATATCATTTTAGTTTATGCTATTTAAGCACATTGTTTAATAAGTGTTATCCATCAATTAACTATGTTTAGAAGTTTATATCTATAATTGAAATGTGTTATTTTCTTTACAGATATAGAATTCAGTTTTTTGTTTCTTTTTATTGAGAAAAAAGTTATTTTTTTATTTATTGTTTCATTCGTTTTCAAAATAATTGTTTATGATTTGATATGATTAAAAATATAATTCTATTCTATTATATATATATATATATATATCTCACATCTCGAGAAAATGCGGCGAAGTGAAACAGAGCGAGTTAAATTACTTTATCTTTAAAAAAAATGTATTATTTATATAGAAGAATTAAATGATTGAAACAACCGATAAAATACAATGCATTTTAATTTTTCGGGTGTAAATTATTTTTTTCTATATAAAGAAGAAAAAATTTTGTATGTATACATATATGTATGAAATTTTATACTTTTACATAAGTAAACTTCTCACCCGAAGCTGAAAGAGAGCTAAAAGAATAGCGATATTGAATTGTCCTGATCTATATCGATCGATTGCACACAATGATAATAACAAGGTTTTAATAACGAGAGTTATTCGCCGCGAGAGCATCCGATTCGTGCCGCGGAAAATGTTTCAACAAAAAAATTCGCGTGGCTGTCGCGAGAATTAATTTGGTCACGAATTGCCTGCCCACCCTGCCCTTGCAAACTATGTTGCCTCGACAAATGTGTCTAATGTGTCTAATTTATTGATGATGCGATGTATAATGCGACGATAATTAGCAAGTTATTAGTTTAATCTGGCAGACACAAATTAGTTTAATTGAGCGCTAGTAATCTAAAAAGAAGGGTATGTAAGAAAGAGAAAGAGTGTGCGCGTGAAAATGTGTGAGTGCACGATCGATGCGTGACACCATGGTATGTATATTGCGTGCATGTGCGAGTGTGCTTTCTGGATACTTGTTATCCACAATTATATCCACAATTTTTCCTTCCGCTCTTTCGTTCGCAAATTGTTATTGCTTTAATTTCGAATTTTATCGTATATATATTAGATAGTCCAGAAATCAATTTCGATTCTCATGATAATAGTTCGACATTTGCTGTAGAATACATTATTGTTTTATAATATGTAACAACATTTAATATTAGATGCGGGAATAAACATGAAGAGAAAAGATTTTCGTAGGAATTATTTTTCTTATATATAACTATGTATATATATATATATATATATATATATATATATATATACATATTTAAATGCACAAATGCCGAAACTGCATCTTAAGCTTAATTAAATAATCGATCACAGATTAATGATTTAATGCATGATTTAGTTTTCGTTCAAAAAGTCTTGAAAAATACATACATATAGATAAAAGTCTCTTAAAAGATCTTGAGGAATAAGAACCGTTTTACACCGTAAACGATCATTTTTCGCAACAGAAGAAAAATGACACTTCAACATTAAACATCTCGCAATGTACGCATTAGAATCTGAAAACTTCTAAAATTAAAATGTACCAACAACGAAAGTCTTTCAATTTTTTCGGAGATATGTTTTTTTGAACATTGACTTTTTAAGTGATTTTTATCAAATTGTCCGAGAAGAATTAAATGATATAAAATCTTATCGTGGTATTTTTTAAATTAAATATTAATACACACTTTTTTCTAGATAAAAATTTTATAAAAATACGGGAATAATTTATAATTACTTTGTAAATAGAGAGTGTATAATTTGTAAATAGTTTACATTATAGAAATTTGCGTGTTTTTTTTTTTTTATAAATAAGGAAACTTTGATTTCCTAAACAAAAATTAAAACAAATATAATAAATTTTTTTTTTTTTTTTTTTTTTTCTAAAACCCATGCACATTTTCTTTTAATATCAAAAATAAAAATAAATATTTAATTTGAAATAAGTTTATGGAAAACAAATAGAGAAAAATGATCGAAATGAAAATACTATTTTATCATATATATACACATATATATTTAGATATAAAATGCAATTTAATATATGATATAATTATTTGTATGAAAAATGCTATATATGATAAAATATATTTTGCAATTTCAAAGCTTCCTGTTTCTCTCTATTTATTTCCTAATAAAATTTGAAAATATTTGAATAAAGCACGCATCTTATATCTAGAATTTGGTGGATTATGTCATAGAAAATAAATTATTTACTCAATAATTTCACATCATCAAAGTGTGTTGAAGCATCAGTGGAAAGCTTAACATATAATGATATATATTTGCTTCTTTTTGAATCAAATAATCTCATTACATATTTTCGATAGTAACGGAGATGATATAGATTAATTTAATATTGTCATATCTTATATTATCATTATTACTCTCGACTATGGAAAATGAATGTAGAAGATATTGTTGGATTCAGAAGAACACATTATTATCAGTAAAAATTTTTTAATCAAGATCATAAAATTTTTGAAAATTCAACGTTCTTTTAAATACGAAACTATGATTTTTCAACATTACATAGAAACACTCATATTTTTCTAGTCATTCTACGTAAAAAAAAATATTTAAAAAATGTCAAAAAGTTTATGAAATATTTTGTATTTTATCTTTCAATGTTCTGTGTGTGTGACAAAGTATGAAATATCTCATATAATATTGAAGATTCACTTCGTCTCATGATCTTATCTTAATTTTTTTGACCGATAATTGCATGTCTTATTATAAAATCAATACTATGATCTATACAAGTTATTATTTATTATTAATATTTTAATTATAATTACTTTTATATTAGTTTTTAATAATGTAATGAATAATTATTTAATAATTTAAAAATGCAGAATGGCATAATATAAATATTTTGGTAATTATAATGATTATAATAATGATGATTGACATTAATTATAATTAATGTATTTATAATTAATTATATAATTAATTATTACACTTCTTATAAAGCAGTGTTTGCATGAGTACGGATGACCAAATTCATTATTAGATTCTTGCCTACAAAATTTTTTTTCTTGATTATCAAATTTTCAATTTGTGATTTTATCAAACGAATTCATGCGCAATTATATAATACTTCTGAGATTTTCAATAAATAATATACTTGTCTGATTTTAGTTATTGATTGTATAATGACTTTTCCGAATTCTTTATATCTTTGATTATTTCTGCTAAGAACATTACGTTCATGCACACATACGCGCGCACACACACACACACACACAGAGTCTTCGTCGAGAAATATCGTATTCTCAAGGTCACATGTTTGTCGATACGATTAATTTTCGTGCCCGAAGACTGAGACAAAAGGATTTATGATAGTTCCGTCAAAATGGAGTGCCGAGCCGCGTCTACTGCGATCGTCATATATAAGGGTCCTTGGTAACTATTTACAGGATCTGCCATATATAGCATCGGAGTCGCTCGTGCACTTATTAAGCTTGTGCCTCTTTATCTTAAGCGTCTTCGACCTACATTCCACGTGCTTTATTATCTTAAGCGTAGATAAGACCCACTCTACGCTCTAAAAGATATAGATTATTTTCGTTTTTTTATCTCAAATTTCAAAACATCGGTGATTAATTTTTCATGGAATAGGTAACATTGGATGAATATGACAATTGTGATTATAGTTAAATATTTGTGATTGTACAGATATTTTGAATAGAATAAGGCTATATCGAAAGGAAAGATAATTTAAAGATAATTTTTTTTTTATTGTCTATTTTAGTGATTCTCAAATTCACAGAACACCTTGTAACAGGACATTGCACTGTCACAGATTGTCTCATATTTTTCCCTTTATTATTTTTTTTAATTATTTCTATCTCTCTACTTAAATTTCAAACGCTATTTTTAAATTTATTTTATTGATTATATATTAATGCTATACGTGTTTTGAGATTCTCACAATTTGCTTTTATTAATAAATCAGAGATATTTAATTTTAGTGATGATCCGAAAATATTTTTTGAAGATATTTAAAAAAACTGAGATCTTTCTAAAACCCGAAAAAATTTTCGACCAAGTTTAATTTCTGTTAAAAAGTCAATGTTTAGAATCTCCGAAAAAAATATATAATTTAGTAAACGAGAAAAAGCCAGATAAATAGGTTTGGTACATTAGCTGAAAACCAATTTACTTATTTTTATTTTTATTAATAACGTTTATTCTTACGCAGGGAGGAATTAATTAATTAGCGCTAGAAATCGAAATTTATTTCTGGGCGTTAAATAGTCGCGTTAGAGAACCAACTCTTGGCTGAATGTGACATAATAATGGTTCTCTCTTCAATTTGTGTATTAATTATCTTAACTTGATACAGTATGCATCAATTAAATCAAATATTGAGTCATTTGCCTCGTGACCTAAATTAATTGTATTTTAAAATAATCACATGAATAATCTTATGAAGAAACAAAATTCAATGAGTCATTTTGTGAGCAATTTAAGTTTAGATTCGATAGTTTCGGTTTAATTAAATTTTTTTAAAATTCTTTTCCTGATGTTTTTTACGGCGAAAAAACGGAAAGTGATGGAATTCTTCGTCGATTATCCAAGATCACTTTGGATTAGCCGCGTATCTTATACGTTCTGTTGCTCTTGTGTTTTTAAAACAGTGGGCCTATTCTCTGCAGATAAAAATGAAATGTAAAAAATTTAAGAATGAGAATAAAAGTTTGAAAAAAAAAGAAACAGAAAATTGAGATAGAATACATGAAATATGTAAAGCAAAGACGTAAAGCCTGTTATAGACAGTAATCCAATTTTATACCAAATGACTTATAAAATTAAAATCGATATGGAAAATTCTCGTCGATTGCGAAATAAAATCGAAGCTAACTGGAAGCCAATTTTCGCGTCGAACGTAAAACATTAAAAAAAAAAAAAAAAAAAAACCCTTTCGATATTTTTCTCGTAAGTGTAATGTGTATATACGAGAGAGAAATATCGGGGCTCTTCAGCCTCTGACTAACATGTGTGAGAGCAATAAAAATCGAAGTCAAGGAATCCACGTGATCTGAAGAAACCTTTTTTTACAAGGTAGGACCTGCATTCAGGTATTGTTCTCCCAGTTCCGCTATCGCGCATTTTCTTGCTATTTCTCACGATTGTCACTTTAATCTTTCCACCAAAGATTCGTTATTTTTCAAATGCGATTATTAAAATAATATGTATTAAAATTTTGTTTTGATACGCTCTTTTTTTATCTTCTTATTCCTCGAGCAATTATAACAAATGCGTTGAATAAAGTATTATAATAAATATGTCTGGGCTGCATTGTAAGATTCTACGATCGGCCAACATTTTATAAAACCAGAATAAGCTGATTCGAATCAATTCAAAATGAGAAATAGTGGAAAAGCGTAATGAAGGAGTCAGACTGCGTCTCGTGGACGCTCGGGATCGCATTAGCGGAATTTGCGTTTCACAAGGACTCTTGTTAGACGCGATCTATGTAAATTAAGACTAAGGAGGTTTAAAAGAAATAATATTCCTCATCTCAAAAGCGAGACTCATCAGAGTCGCCTCTGATTGCACTCTAATTTTTTTTTTTTTTTTTTTTAGCAAACATGCTCCCATCCATACACGATATATTATTACGCGTTTTAAAACGAACGCGAGTCTTCTATTTTAGAGTAGGGTTTTGGAGTACAACCCTCTCTGGACTTATTATAACGAGCGATCTCACGTCTATTTAAATGTAAGTTTTTACGCGTTCAGCGTATTATGACACATTAGCGGTATCATATAACTGACACATAAACTGAGATACAAAACTTATAAGTATATAATGCCTTAATGTTAATAATAATATCGGAAGCGTTATTGTATAATTAGCTGAGACAGGAAGGGGCGGAGATACTTGTGGTGGAAAGGAAACCAGGCCAACACACAAAATGCCGAAGACGCGATCGATGTCTCCATTTTGTTCGCGATATTTGATATTTTCTTATAATTCCAATAAAATGAGAGAGAGAGAGAGAGAGAGAGAAAAAAAGAAAGAGTGTGTAAGTGAAGTGTGTCCCATAGCGAATTGCTATCTAA